>RJWM01002296.1:0-113908 GCA_004363535.1 Dasyprocta punctata | reverse complement strand
TTCCTTCCGCTTTGATAGCATTTGTGGGACAAGAACACATGGGGATATTTTAAAGAGACATTTATAGATATTTTAAGTAACTTCAGATTTATCTTTTAATACTAAAATAATCATCTAAGTGTGAGGAAAAAGAATGTGTGGTTGTGTGACCCAGTGCTTATTTGCTGTGAGCAGATTGCCAAGGTTGACCTTCCTACTTTGTGAACTGTAGGAAAGTAAAAAGATGTCGTTTGGGAAGGAATTTTCTCTGAGTTGGAACTGGATAGGTGACACTAGTGGTACAGGCAGGGATCCAGGACCTTGGGAGTGCACTGTCGCACTCAGATTCTCCTTTCAGTGGAGAATGCAGATGGATTAAGGACCCATCAGCCATATAGGGCAGGGGCCATCAGGTCATGAGGACACTTGGTAGCTCTGAGACCTTGGTTAAGCTGCTATTCTGATCTTGAGTGTCGACATCTCTAACGAGGGGACTGTATTCTTTTTCCTAAGGAAGGATAAGGTTGTTGACTTAGTTACTTTCCTTATCACTGGGACAAAATACCTAATAACCACAACTTGAAGGAGGGAAGGTTTATTTTGGCTCACAGTTTTGAGAGGATTCAGTCTATATTGTCCAGATTTGGATCCAAGGCAGTAAGGGCTCACTGTTCTCCAAGGAGGAAAGCTGCTCTCTTTATAGTGGCTCAAGCAGTCAAAAGAAGGGAGGAACCAGGGAAGGAGCCAGACCCTTCCAGGTCACGCCTCCAGTGAATCTCCTCTTCTCACCAGACCCAATATCCTAACAGTGTGTTCAGCTAGGAGCTCGCCTGCAGATCATTCCACTGAGGCATATAGTGTCCCTACGAGCCAGTCACCTTTGGAAAGCCCCACCTCTGAACACATGAGGCTTTGGGGGGACATTCTAGATCCAGACTGTAACAGTTGTCTGTGAAAGCCCTGACCACAGCATTTGACAGAGTAACAAATCAGTGCGAGTGACCTGCCCAAGTCCCTTAGTTGAAGATAGTGAAAGAAGACAATCAGGAAAGGAGGAATGCATGCATAATTATTTTGGAGTCAAAATAAATACATTAACTGAGAAATGGATGGCCTGGAGGTTTATGGGGGTTGTAGAATAACTCGTATCTCATTTATTCGATTCACGTTTATTGAGTATTCACCATGCAAGGCATTGTGCTCATGCAATTGTCTTTTGAGTGTATGTGCTGTGAACTCCATGCTATTGGTTATGATTGAGGAATAAGACAAACATAGCTTCACAGAATTTGGTTTGGGAAGAGGACTGGATGGATAGATGCTAAATAAACAAGTAAATATATAATGACTAATAAAAACCTTAAAGGGACTAGAGTCCCTGTTTTGAAGTTTTTAACATGATCCATAATAAGAAATATTTATGTAGGAAGCTGGTGTGTATGTGTGCAATAATTGTTTTTTTCTAATATACATTGCACTGATATTTTTATTCCATTTATTTTTTGAAAAATGAAAGTTCCAGCCCACTAAATTAATTTTATTGTCTAATGTAGGGTTGCTACTTGCAGTCTGAAAAACTTCTGTAGAACAATATTTAACCTTTTCTTCTGGGATTTGGCTGGTACACTTCTTCTAATAAAGTGAAATGTAATATAAAAATCTTTCCATGCTTCCCTTTTGGGCACCATGGGTATTCAGCCAGTGAAGAATTACAGGCTAAGTCATACTGTAGACTGCAGTCAAGCACTGAATTCTAGACCTAGTTTAAGCTCTTAGCTGCACAGTATGGGTGTTTGTATCAGCATATGATTGATAGGATATATGTAGATACTTTCTAACACTGCAGAATAGATGAACAAAATGACTCTTTTAATCCAGCTAGCTAGTTTGAATGCTATTTTCCAATCAGTTCATTATTTTCTTTCATTCAGATTCAAACAACTTCTGCTAAGCTCCTAGTATGCACATATTTAAAGACAGAAAAAAAATGTAGCATTTGTTATGTGGAGGGAACTAATTAAGCATTTAAATATAATAACTCATTTAATACTTATAATAAGCTGATTAGGGAAGTTCTCTTATTATACCTTACAAATGAGAACTCAGGTTCATGGAGGTTAAATAATGTGTCCAAGATCAAATGATAGAATCATACTTGAACCCAGCGTTCTTGTGCTTGGGACCTTATATTTTTAAAAAGTGTAATTTGCTAGCGCAAGTGTTAAGCAGTGTATTCTATGGTCCAAATGCTCCTTACTTTCTTTTAACGTAGAGTGATTACTGTTCCCCCTACTGCAGGCACAGTACACCTGCTTCACTTTTTCTCTTCCTAGGGAGCATGTCCCAGGACTGCCATCTCTGTCTGAGCACCTGTTTTGATCTACTCTCCAGACATATTGACTCAGTCTGCCCTGTAGAGTCTGGCCGAGTAAGAGTTTGTCCAACCTGATTTTGAGCTGATATGGTGTTGTGTTGTACAGCCACATTTTAAAACTGCAGCCTCGTAGGCACACAGTTCAGTCTCATCAAACCAAAGAGCCTGTCAGTGCTCATTGTCTCTTCCTTTGTGAAGCTGATGCTGTTTCCTATATTTCAGTCATTTGGTTTTACTTTTACGACTACTTGGTATTTACTATTTGTGTTGGTTACTTTTCTGTCATTGCTGAGATAAAATACCTGACACCCAAAGTTAAGGAAAGAAAGGTTTATTTAGCTCACAGTTTGTGGAGGTTTCAGTCCATAATCAGCTGGCTCCAGGGCAGGGTGACAACAGTTTATGGTGGCGGAAGACAACAAAAGCAGCAAAAGCAAAAAGAGCAGAGCAGTAGGGAAGACTCTTTCTGTTCCTTATATTTATGTAGGCCACCCACCCTAGGGTGGTGTAGCACTCACACCCATAATCCCAGTGTTGGACCATGAATCAATCACAAACTCCAGAAGCCTGCCACCATGGCTGCTTAAGGCTTTGGGGAGACATCCAGATGCAAACCAACCATAGCACTATTTTTCTATAAATTTACTTTTTAAACTTCAATAACATTATTTAAGTGGAAATTCTGTATCATTATTATAAACAACCATTGTCACTTGCCATTGTGGCAATAACTGCTATGAAAACAATAGAATTCAATTCTAGTTGCTCATTTTTGCAAGCTGATGCTTCTCCTCTTGAGCTTTCTCCTCTCTTCCAGGGACTTTGAATAGGTGGCTTTATAGGCCAGGCTGTATTAGACTATGCTACCTTGGAACCTCATAGCTTACTCCACAAAACTTGATCTGTCCTCCGGTTGTGTCTATCTCACATTTCCACTCAGGGCTACAGGTCACCTCCGTTCAGGCTTTACCTTCCTGCCACGTGGCCTATGTGGGTGTTGCAGAAAGGGGAAAGAGTGATGATGTACTCTGGTTCTACCTGCCTCAGCTTGGGAGGGACACACATAGCTTTTCTTACCCTTTGACTGGAAGTAGTTATGTGGCTTTAGTCTAATGACACGGGAGTTTGGGAAATAAAGAGGAATGTGTGGGTATTTATTCACTTAAAGATGACATCAAATGAAGCATTGAGGGTTTCCTCATCCTTAGCATGAGCCCAAGAACTGAAGTTATACAGAGAAAAGCTACCTTGTGGTGAGATTACATGTTAATGAAGTTGGGTCTTTGAACTCATGGCCATCGACTTTCATATCCAGTCTGTAGTCTCACGTTCTGTAGCAGACCTGAGCACTCGAGCAGTGTTGACAGGACAGTTGAGGAAGATCATTCGCAAGTAGGGCAACTCCTGGAACAAGTGTTCAACCTGAAGAATTTTGTTTGTTTTGGGAACAGATTATTTCCAGAACTTTTATTTATTATAATTTAAAAATACATAGAATGACACTTTTATTCTTACCCATAAATCCTGTTTTTCATGTGATCTTGACCTTCTCAGCTGAAGTTTTACCAAACACAGTACTGTCTTTAGGAATATGCTAATATTAGTCTGTATCTTGGGTTTTTTTTTGTCTTTTTGGAGACTTAACAGATTGGTTTATGCTTCCCATCTGAAAAAAGCTCCATGAATTCAGGAACCTTCTCAGGCCCCGTGCCACTTTGGGCTGGTTACTTAGCAGCAGGCTATGAGTTGGAATGTGAGTAAAAATTATTTACAAGGTGAACCCAGGAAATGAGTGTGGGGAATTGGGAAAGAGAGACGGGGGCAAGCAGGCAATCTGTAAAGGCTGGTCACCGACCCACTAACCACTGTGGGCAACTGGAGTCTATTTTTTTGGGAAACTCTAAAAGGAATTGTAGTATACACACCTTGGAATTACTCTACTCAAAGAGCAAAAGAACTGGGGCATTAAGATACGGATGCCCATGAATCATTGGTTGAGAGCTGCTTCTGGAACTTCCTGCCCAACTGGAAGTGGTGTGGGTATTGAATGGGGCATTGGTTATATCTGATAACACTCATAGTGCCTGATGGTCAGTCTATTTGTCTTCTGCAGAGCAGATTCTAAGATGACCTCCATTGCCTTCTGCTCTTTCTGTTCCTGTATAGCTTCTTCCACTCTGAATCAGCCTGATAAAGTAGGAGTTCTGAGATTTGGTCTCTGTCTTTGGAGAACTAGATCCTTTGATCTATGGGAGCCAGCTACCATGCCATGAAGGTCCATGGTGGAGAGCAGCTGGCTGCCAACAACTAGTACTAACATGCTACCCACATGAGTGAGCCACTCTTGAAGTGAATCCCTTAACCTTGGTGTGGCATTTGGGGGATGGCATTTCCAGCTGAGATCCAATGGTTGCCACGTAAGCAACCCCCATAGAAAACTGCTCGGGTAAGCCCTTCCCTAATTCCTAATCCACAGAAATCATCTGAAGTAAGGAATGATCATTACTGTTTTAAGCCACTAGGTTTAGGGATAATTAATGTATGCAGTAGGGTACTAATATTGTATATTTATTGTTTTAATTTGTTTGAACTACTACAATGAAATACCATAGACTGGGTGGCCTAAACAAATAGAAATTTTTTTGCCTTCAAGTTCTGGAGACTACAAGTTCAAGATAAAGATGGTCTCATAATGTGTTTCTGATGAGGGCTTGTTATCTCTGTCTCTGTCTCTGTCTCTTTCTCTCTGTTTCTCTCTCTGTCTCTCTCTCTGGTTTTTGGACTGCCATGTGTTTACTACCTTGCCTTGCCTTTCCTCTGGTACTTGAGGAAAGAGATTTCTAGCATCTCTTTCTCTTCTTTTAAGGAAATCAATGCTATCGGATTTGGGTCCCGCACTTATGATCGTATTTAACCTAGACTATCTCCCCAGATGTCCCATCTTCAATACCATCACACTGAGACTTTCAGCGTGAGCATATGAATTTAGGGGGAAGGGAAGACGCAGCTCAGTCCTCAGCATTCAGTGCTTTTCAAAGCTCCTGTGTTTGAACAATTTCCTCCTCAAGGAAGGGATGATATGCTGAACAAAGATACGACTTTGGGGGAAACAGAGAAAAGAAGGGAGGAAATTCTCACTGCATAGGTACATTTTAGTGAGCAGCTTCCTTGTAATCATTACATCCAGAGTTTTTAGGGAGGGGAGAGAAGCAACCTATAATTTTAAGAGGAAGTGCACTATTTCAGAAGAAAATTGCCACCCAAGTTGGGAGGCATAGCAGCTTCCCGGTGCTGGAAGCAGGGGAGATTGGTCTTCTCTGGTGTTGTCTGTCATCTCCGACCTGGGTTCCTGCAGTCTGCCTACTTAGAGCTTTGTGATTCTTTGGCATGGGCTAGGTAGGTATTTCTGTGGCCTTTTATTTGACCTCTGTAGGGGGTATGTTTTCCTGCAGCAGCTATGAGGTCACCCTGGGTGTAGCAGGATCCCCATACCTGTTAATTTAGCTTGTTTTGTGAGCTGTTTTATTGCAGGTGCCTTCTGTGAAAATTTTGTTCCAGACTGACTTGAAAATGTTTTCAGTATCGATTCTCTTTGAACAACATCCCAGAGTTCACTGCCTGTCATAGAATAAAGGTGGGATAAAAGGAGCCCACCATGAGCTCTCAGAACAGCTTCCTGCATCCAGCCCACCCCAGTCAGAATCACACCAGGTGGCTTCTTTCCAGGAGAAACCAACCTCTCTATTTCTCTTAAAAGCCTTATCTCTTAAATACCAAGAGCAGCATAGATGCTCAACTGGCTTCTTGAGACCAAAACGGCCACCAGAGTGGGTGTTGCTTTTCCTGTGGCATTGTTTCTACATGATGTCACCCCCATGCCTGAGCTGTCTGAGGTAGTACAGAGGGAGGCTTCCTCTTGGGAAGATGATTTTCATTTGTTCCCCCCAGAAAGCACTTCTTGACCCTGTGCTGCTTGGAGCTTCCTGTGGTCAGTACTGATACTCACACATGTCCATCTCTCCTACCACTGGCCCATGAGACCACACTTCTTGTTCTATTGATATTAGTATGGCTGTTTGACTTTCTCTGGCCAGTGTAATATGGATAGAGGTGTTGTGTGTCACTCCATTGTACTCTTCCGGAGTAGATACTCTGTGGCCACCTCGAGTTTAAGCCATCACTTTTGACTGAATGGTCTTCAGAGTATCTTTGTTTGCCCATGTCATTTATTTTCTGTTGGGATTCTGATTGACTCAGCCATCGTAAAAGCAGTACATGATCATTCAAGATAATCTGGAAAATAGAGAAACAGAAAGAAGAAAAAAAATCCACAGTTTTATACCCAAACATCACCACTAACATGCATTTTTCCTTTCTTTCTAGATTTTTGTTTGCCCAATGCAAATTTTGTTCTAATTTGGTTGCAGTTATTTGCTATGTTCAATTTTACATCCTGTCTCATGAATATCATATCATTCATGGTATTATAGAACCTTTGCAAGGAGCCTTTAAAAAGTAACTGTGTAACGGGATGCAGTTTAAGCAAAACAAAACAAAACAAAACAAAACAAAACTTAGGGAGGTTGAGGCAGCAGAATCACAGTTTGAGCCACACCTGGACACATACACACACTCCCAAAACAAAAAAAATTAGCATAACAACGCTTCTATTAATTATATTCTGCATAATTGAAATATTCCCAGTGGAAGAATCACAGAAGAGATGAAGGAAAATGCATTACATAAATCTCTGTCCAGCGCAGGTGACTGCTGGGTGATGGGTATAGTAGCAAATATGACAGAATTATCAAATTCCCATGGGCTTGGTGCTGATAAATGTTGATTTTATGTGTAATCCTCTAGGGGTTAGTTTGACTTTGTTACCTACAATTTAAAAAAAATCTTACTAGTGGAATCTACCTGTTTAAAAAAAAAATAAAAAATTGCTGTTTTCCCTGGAGAACATTCAAGTTGAGGGAGATACACTTTATGAAAAAAAACCACTGAATTATGAATAGGGACGCATGATTTTATGTAAAAGCTCAAAGTGTCATTTACATAACAAGCCACAAACATTACAAACTTCAGAAAATAGCAGAATTATTATTTTTAAAATGATTTTAATTAGATGTCTGACATACTGTATAATCTTGTTTCTTTCTTATAGTTTTTGGCAGAGTGCTTGTTGATCTGCTCTTCATATGATGATGATTTTGTAATATCATTTTATGTGGAGAGAATAGGAAGATGAGTCGTTCTTCTCTGGCAGTGGTTCCCTACATGGCCTGCGCAGTAGAATATTTAGGAACTTTTAAGAACACTGATGCTCGTGATGCTCCCTGGATCCATTAACTTGGAGTTGCTGGGATCCTCGCATTTTATGGATACTGGTGAGAGCCACAGTCTCAGAATGGAAGCTAGAAATTTGATTTTTATTATTGATGGCTTAGAGGGAGCGACTTACACAAGCGAGGGATGTTGAAGCTTGAGTCTCTTTCACTTCACAGTTAACCCTGTTCTGATTTTTCAGAGGATTTAGTGGATCTAATATATGTGTGCTGACAGAATGGAGGCTTCGGAGGGAATCAAAGAGTTACTGATGACGAAGTTTCAGCCCAAGGGCCGTAGAGAACAGTCCAAACTTTTGTGCTTTTGCTTCCATTTTCATTGCATTTGAAATGATTCTTGCTTATTTAGGTAGCATCCTCACAAAAATCTACACAGTATCACAATATGAGAAACATTAATCTTAGGCTGTTGGTCTGTTTCCATTGTGTACACAACAAGAGACTCCTTTAGGAACGAAGGCTAAGGCGGAGAAAAGCTAGCCTAGTTAGGTTTCTAAATTTTCTCATTTCCTGATATTAAGAGAGTGATGGCTCCTTCGAGAGTGACCACTGTGTGTTTTGATTCCTTCTGAGCCATGAGTGCGGAGATTTGCCAGCTCATAATCTGGTTCACATTCCTGATCATGGCCACTTGGGAGATGTAGGGGACCCCAGGAATCCTGGCAAGGCTCAGGTCATAGGCAGTGCTCTTCCCTAAGACTTGTCTAAGGTACACAAAAGATGGGATTTAGTCTCAATCTGAAGATGAGAACATTGGTCCAGAACAAGTCTTTTCCCCAAAGATACCTGTTGAGTGCCTACTGAGTCCATGCTAGGAATGGAAATGTTTCTGGTACTATAGCTTAGTAAAAACATATTCCAAAACTTCCTGGCAAAAACAACCATTCTCTTGTGCTCAGGGATGTGGACTTAGCAAGTGGGACACGGCAGAATGGCTTGTGCTAGTTAGGCCTCATCTGGAAAGATGAAGACAAGCGAGAACGTGGTGGCCAGGTTTGGAATCACCTGGAAGCGACTTCACTCACCTGAATATGTTGCAGGCTCTGCTGGGCTGTTAGCTGCAGCCTCACATGTAGCCTCTCCATATTGTCTCTCCATCCAGGATAGTTTGGGTTCTAACTGTTGGCTTCTAAGAGCAAGTCCAGCAGAAAAAGGAAGAGCACATAGTCCTTGATGGCCTAGCTTTACTTGGCGTCACTTCTCCCACACTAGTTGACCTAGCGAAGGTCCATCCAAATTCATGATAGGGGAGTGGTAAGACTGTAAAAGGAAAGAAAATATTGTGCTGACCAGTTTGTAAAGTACCTAGCAGAAAAATGGTCATGCCTGAATTAACCACCAAATGTATATCGAGTATCTGTAGTGTGCCAGGGTCTGTCCTAAAGATTTAGAGAGAAGACAGATGTACCCCCTGACCACGGAGCTTGCCCTCTGGTGGCAGAAACTGACAAGAAACAGTTGTATTAATATATAATGTAATATTAGGTAACAGTAAGTGTTAGACTAGGTAAAGAAAAACAAATATGGTAAAGGGGTAGAGAACGATAGAAGAGAGGGCTGTACAGAGAGGTCTGTTAGAGAAGACCTCACTCCTCAGACGCATTCTCAGCAAAGGGGAGAAAAAGCATCATGTCCAGAGGCAGAGCTGTTCTTGGCGTGTTTGAGGGGTAGTCAGAAGTTCAGCCAGCACAGCTAGAGCACAGTGATGGGAGAAAAGAGTGGATGAAAATGAGGTTGGAAAGATAATAAGGGGTCAGATGATATGGGGCCATGTAAGCTGTGGTGATACCTTTAAATTTGATAGCGAGTGCAGTGGAAACTTGTAATTGCTTTTGCTCGGTTATGCTGTGGTAACAACCAAATGTCAGTGCCCTACAATGACTAATTGTGTAAGTACCGTGGAGGAAAATCTCATGGGATACCTTGAGGAATGGATGGAGTCCACCTTTCAAAAACATGTTAACTGAAACTTGGTGGTTATGTGATCTTTGTGAGTCAGCTGTGGCTCTGTTCCACTCCTGTTTACCCCAGGATCTTCTAGACTAAAGGAGACTGAATGATTGCGAACGTGGTGGCGGAAGGAAGAAGCAGTGATGGAATCCATGATGGCCTGTAAAGCCACAGCTCTGAAGTGCACAAGTCACTTCTGCCCACCTTTGATTGGGCCAAATACATACATACATAAATACATGTGTACATACATGCATACACACATACTTACATAAGTCTGTGAGTCATCTGGCTAAGGCTGTGTCAGAGGGCTGAGAAGGGTAATTCTCCCCTAGAGGGCAGTATGGGGGTGTAGGAAAGAGTTACACATGAGCAGCATGCTGTACCTTGTGAGCCTTTGGAGGTGTTTGCTTGGGTAATGACATGATTTAATTTGCCTTTTCAGAAGATGTCCTGGAGAGACAAATGTAGCACTGCAGCTTAAGGGACAGATAGGAAGGACAAGGCTATGGTGCTTGGGTTCCCTGAGTGATGGTCAAAAAAGGACCTACCAGATAAGGAGCAGTCAGTGTGTTTATACTCCAGGCTCAGTGTTGGAACTGCAGGTGGTGCCACACAGACCGCATCGTCTCACAGGGACCAGCCTAGAGAACAGTCAATGGGGCTGTGCAGTGCCTAGGAGATCGAGGAGGAGGTGGCCCTTCCCTCAAGACTCACCATCAGATAGGAGTCTGCCAGGTGGAGAGGAGATGCTGGGGAGAACAGGAGAGGACCCTGAGGGCAGAAGGACCTGCACCTACCAAGACAGGTGAAAGGATGGCTTCACGTCACCTTTTCTCTGTTGGAGAAATCAGAGCCAAGACACAGATGTCCCCTGCCTTACCTGTGGGACCTGGCTGCACAATTCCCTGTTCCCCAACCCTCCAGGAGCCCTAAATCTGCCCACATTCTCATCCTACTGGCCAGTGTCCCTAGCCTCCCAAATGGCTGGGACTACATGCATGTGTCACTGTACCCGGCTAGCATGTTGTGACAAAGGACAAGGGAAAAATAGCTTGGTGTATCCTTGATTGCCCCCTCTTCGCAGTTCACTGTTGCTGTGTGAGATGTACACAGTACTGTGCCCTCCTGGACAAGACAGACCTCAGTGAGAGCCCTAAGCCTGCCACTTTGAGCTGTGTGGCCTCTGAGAATATTAGTTCCTTTTCTGGGACTTAATATTCCTCTCAGGATCCTTGTGTAGATTCAAGGACAAAAAGTATGTGAAGCACTGATTCCAGGGGGTTAGTATGCCCAAGTTTACTAAGAGCTCAAGAAACAGTTTCACCACTTCCCTTATTCTACCTTTCCTTGTGGAATGGAGAGAAGATGCCAGTATACCTGGGTTTTGTCCTAGCCAGTGATGGCAGACCTTTTAGAGCTTTCAATGATACAAACAGCCTGCTGCACCATATGTGCTGTAGTTTTGCTGCCTCTGATCCCAGCTCTGCCTCTGAACCAACTGGGTAAACTTGGGTAACAATGCTTGACTTCTCTGAATCATTAATTCCTTTTCTGTCAAAGAAGATGGATGAATGAGATCAATCTTTTTAGACAGAGAGTTTAATGTGTTTGGGGAGGGATAATTCTTTGTGCAGGACTGTTCACACTAAATGCCAGATTTCTCTCCCCCAGGTGTTAAAACCCAAAACAGCACCCCACCCCTCCACCACCAACTTTGTCCACCTGTCCCTATGAGTTGGCAAAGGTCCTGCCCCTGCTGAGAACCACAGAGCAACATACCCTGACCTTCAGTTTTGCTCTGGCATCCAGTGTTGGTGCACGAGTAGAGCAAGGCCCCACAGAACAGTTGGATAAGAAGCAGCTCATCAGGGCTCTCTGTGATTCTGTGAAGGCTTCATTTCCTCTGACCCAGATGCTTCTTGGTCCCATGTTTTGGGGAAGGAAGGGGCTTCCAACACAGGGAGAAACAAAGCTGATTTTGTGCCCAGGATTCCGCTTTATCCCTGGTCATGTTCTTGGCAAATGACATATGATTCCCTTCTGGGATGGCAGAGAGACAACCATGCAGTTACCCAAAATACATTTGACCTCTAGCAGCATGACTCAAAGTGTGTGACCCAGAGGAAGGAGTCACAGAGGAAGGGGCCTTGGGCATTCTGCAAAGCAAGAAGCCTGGCACAGAAGGACTATGGCTGAGCTCCTGAAATCCTCCATGCCCCGTTTGCAAAGAACTGGTGCTAAGAGCTGGGTCTTTGTGTAAGCCCCTGAAATGCACTGTGTGGGCCTGTGTGGAGCTGGCTGAGTTTCCTTTCAGGCTGTGTCAGCCTTTCAGAGAGGAGACCCAAGGTTGGGAATGTGACTGTGACTTTTCTTCTCAGCTGTGAGCCACTACCACCCAAGTCCATGGTGTCTCTCCACCCATTTGTTTTCCCAAGGTCAACAGTTCTAAATGATAATGCCCCTTGCCACGTGCCATTAATCTTCAGCAAGCCACATGCTGCAAGTTATTAGCAGCTCACCTTGAAATCCTGTGACTAGAGAGGAAAATTACCCTACTGTCCAAAGCCCCTAATTAATTGAATATGTGGTAGAAGAACACAGAGCATCATTAATTTTAAGATATGGGAATTTGTTGCCCCTTTTATTTTATTCCTAGAATGTTCATTTAATTAAACTTTTTTAACTTGATAATTTGGGAGAAGATTTTTCTTCTTCCTTTAATCACAAGCATCTTACTAAAAAAAAAGTTGTTTTACTTCTGTGTTGCTTAATTTATAGAAGAATTTGCTGCATTTATCAGGTAATTTTATGAACCTTTTAAAACATTTCAGTGAGTTTTCACTGTACTTTCCATGACAGTATTCTGTGCATTTCTTTAGTGTAGAGAGATGAAGACAGCCGACTTAATGGTCTGAAAAATGATGACATCTTTATTTATATCTGACTGATGATAGATTTTAGGTCATCTCTCCTATCAGAGATATTCTGATGAAACTTAATATTTTGAGGGAAGATTTTATGAGCTGTAGTATTACCTGGGTTACAGTTTTCTTGAATTAAAAAAAAAAGAAGCCTGGTGAGATTGTTTTGGGGGAAAGATTTCTGATTCAGTCTGTAGGTCTTCCTGGAAGTCTCAGTCTCTATTCAGAGTGAGAACTTCTGCTCACACATTGTGTGCTGAATCTTCTGCCTTGCCCTGCATTCCTTCTGCCTTGCGTTCTTACTGTGAGTTAGTGTTATAGCTAAGTTCCCAACAAGGTCATAAGCTCTCTTGAGATGTTTAAATGTCTCCAAACCAGGTACACAGTTGATCTATAGTAGACTGTTCTCAGTATAGACTTGTTAAATGGAAAAGCACATAATTTCCCTGGTTCTGCAGAGGTATTGGTTGGACCTGATGCCCTGTAACTCTGATTGATGCAACCCCATCCTCCTGCCTTCCTCTCATCAAGACATGGTCTCTCTTAGGAGGCTTCTTACATCCCTGTGCCTTGTCATTGTCATCCGTAGCAGAATCTCTGAAGACACTCAGTGACTGAGCCCAGGCTTGGGAGGTCATGTGTTCAAGTTGACCGGTTCTGGAGAAATCTTGGTGAGGTCAGGGAGGACCACATTCAGATACGTGGGTCTCTGGCCTGGTGTGGGATCAACTTTTAGAATCAGTGTGTGGGAGGAGCACATGAGGCCTCCAGGTCATCTGTTTACCACCTTTCTTCCGTTGGAGTGGGAAGGAAGAGACGTTCAGTGCAGTCAGGGTGGACAGAGCTGCCTGGTGGGAGACCCTGGTCCCTGGAGAAGTTCAGCAGAAGTGGAACGAAGCTCATCTGTTGTGACAGTTGTAGGAGGCTTCACACCAAAGTAGCATGGAGACTGCTATAGAGGACCTTAAAGGGCCTCTTTAGATTGTAAACAACTTGCATAAGTCTTGCTCCACTGGAGAGGAGTACTGAGCTGACTTTGTCCTCCACAAATGGCAATGCCATATTTTTTCTTAGGTTCCTCTTCTGCAAGATTTGTTATTTTTGACTGAAATCCTTCCTTCACTCCTTTCTGCAGTTGTCATTTACATTTCTGTCTCTTCCCCTCTTTCCTTAACTCCTGCTTGCTTGTGAGCCCATTAGTAGAACAAACACAGGACTGCTTTATTTGGCTCCTTGGTACTGAAGGAAGAGGTCTTGAGAAGGGGAAGTGTGAAGCTGAGGGTGACAAGGAGGTCAGGGGAAGCCTCCTGCAAAGCATCTGGGACACAGTGAGGTTCTCCATAAATGTCTGCGGGATGTAACTTCCAGTTACTCATGCTAACATTATTTCATTTTTATGGGATAGTTTGTAGTAGGTTATGTTTTGTTAATTCAAGCAAAAAATGTCCTTTGACTTTTCTCCTTAATTAGGGTGCTTATCTTTTAAAATGTGAAGACAAATGAATAACCTGGCAGTGATGCTGGACAAGCTAGGTTGATCTGGGGTTCGGGGTTGTTTGCAGTTTCCGGTGGAGAGCTGGGCTTTGGAGTGTAAGAACGCTTGCCTTCTGTGATGCTGTGGTGCTGAAGATCAGCCTTGTGAAGCTTGGCTTCATTTCATTTATAATCCAAATGAGATTCCAGGCACGTTCACCAGCCTTCTCAGCCCTCCTGTCTACGTTGCTGTGGCTGGCCCAGGACCCTGTGGCCAGGCAAGCTATACTTCTACAGCAGGGTTGTACTCTCAGGAGTTTGCTTATGCAAATGAATTCACAGGCTTATGCAAATGAGAGAGGACTGGAAGGCCTCATCATGTGGTCTGGGCCAGCACTGTGCTCCAAGGACTCTAAAGCTCAGCAGAGCTGACTTGGGGGCCTCGCCTGCTTTGAGGTTCAGTGCCAGGAAAGCTGATGCAGTAAGTACTGTATCCCGAGGGTTTGATTCTGAGCCTTCCCTGTCCCGCCAGACAATTCTGCTTTGTGCTGATCTGAAATTCCTCAGGCTGCCTTGGTTTATTATGGTGTATTGCATGGTGCCCATGCTGAAGAAATTGAAAAGGATATGTCAGGATGACCAGGAATATGAAACTCATCTTCAAAACTGGTAGAGGGGATATTATGTATCATAGGAGACTGCTTGTGGTTTATAGGATGTTGTGACTAGAAAGCCCCCAACAGTCACTGGTCTTACTACCAAAAAACTGAAAACCAAAACAAAACAGTTCTCCAAATTTCAGCAAAAGTGTCAAGGTTGAAACCGATTCATTATCTGCTCCTAAAACTGTGAAGAAACAGCCTAAGTGAACTGGGTAAGTTCCCAGCCTAGGGCTGTTCTTGGGACCCCTCACCCCCAGAGCCAGTGCCATGGGCTCATTCAACCCACGCAAAGGGACATTGTGTTTGACGACATAGACCTTTTTTCTGACTCCAAAGACTAAACATATTGCATCATGATCCATGAATGGTATTGGGAACCAAATTAGATTTTGCTCAGTAGACCATGGATTCACATCTGGTTCTGTTTCATGCTCTTATTTTATAGTTTCTTACTGTGATTGTACCTTGTGCCAGACACTTGCTCTCATAGAACTTATAGTCTAATGGGAATGAAAGAAAATAATTTTTTTAAAATGGTGACAAATACAATAAAAAAAAATGGAAACTGGTGATAAAGGGGTGTGTGTGTGCAAGTGTGTGGTGGTGGGTTGAAGGAACATTTCTTACATACAGTGAGGAAGACCTCTCTCTGAGGCAGAGATGACTCAGCCAAGATCTGAATGCTGAGCAGGGAATTTTCCAGGTAAGAATGAGGGGGGAAGGTTCCCTGGGAACAGGCCAGTCCAGTGACAGGGACACAGGTGGTTTCACCAAATACACAGTGAGAAAAGGACCAGGACCATTTTCTCCGGGATCCAGTCACTCCTATGGTAGAAGTTTTCATATCAAAACAAATCAGAGCAGAAGTTTTCTAATTCATAATAAAAAATAGATTAATAAGGAAAACCCAATGTCCAATTAAAAATTAAGCGTAATATATGATTAAAATATTTTTTATTCAGAATGGCCAAATTTTGAGCCATTCTGAGGCACGGTGTGGAACTGCAAAATCCTGTTGTTGTGTACCTCTTTCATATTGACAATTTACCTTAGGAAGGCTGAGAAGTCTTCATCCTGCTCCCTCCTTGCCCGCAGCCCTCTGCCTCTTTCTTTATCCTCTTCTCTCTTTTCTCCCTCCCTGCCTTTCTGCTTTCTGTTCAGGAGTATCAGCTAAGGATAGATCAGTGAGCAAACTTTCTTTTGTTGGAATCAGTTCTGTTCAGTAAAAGCTTTTTATGCAAGCTCCAGCAAATGTACATTTTGAAGTCTCTTTTCTGCTTAAGAAACCAAATTTTCATCAAACTGGATTTTAGTATTTTTCTAGGCTTTGTCAGTTATTTAAGCTAAAAAAGTTATAGGTGGAGTAGTTTTTATTGACAAAAAACAAAACAAAATAAAAGAAACGTAACTCTGTGTTACTTATGTTTACTTTCTCATGGTGGAACAGAATATCCAACATCCATGAGATAAAGAAGGGAAGGTTTATTTCAGTTCTCAGTTTATAGAGGTTTCAGTCCATAATTGGCTGGCTCCAAAGCAGGGTGTAATGACAGACGGGTTTCACAGAGAAGAGATATTTCGTGGCATGGCAGGCAGAAAGCAGTGAAGCAGCAGCAAAGAGCCTCCCTTTCCCTTTTATCCCATCCAGGCTATAAGCCTATTGGTTGGTGTCATCCATACTCAGGGACATTATACACACCCAGAACTATGCTCAACCAACCAGTGGACTGATTCACACACCCTTAATTCATATTCACACACCCTAGATCCAGCTAGCTCTGAAAAGCCTCACCTATGAGTGAGGCTTTGGGGGGACGTCGAGATACAGACCGTAGCAGGTGGACTAAAGACACCTGTGCTGATGAAGAGATCCTGGGCTGTGATCTGACAGTGTGTCTTGGGGGTGGGGAGGGCCTGTGGATCTTACAAATCTAAAACTCAGAGGATTATATATTTTAGTACTTTTATGAAACTGTTCCATGAGTCTTGTTTACATTTTAAAGGTGATAACCATTTCTTATAAACAACAAATAGAACAATGAATTTTTAATGGGGGTGCGTCTGCATTCTGTCACTGTATTTTAGCATTCATTTTGATCTTGTCATGAAGTTGCTTTGCCAATGTGATCTTGATGCATTACTGTAAGAGGAGCTGAAGGAAAAGCTTTGGTGATTCAATAACAGATATGCCGAATGCATGGGGTACATGCTGGCGGGCCCTGCAGTTGGTGGTTGTGGTTTCTTGCATTGAAGGGCTCACCCAGGGACACTTCCATAGCTGTCAGGAGTCATCCTGACATGGAAGCAGATCACTGTCATAGAGGAGGGGCAGCATGTTTACAAAACTCCATGTTCCAGATATGAAATATTTTGTGTTCAGAACTATTAGAGACATTATTTTAAAAAGGTTTAGTAAAGAAACTCAAATGTCTCTTGAGACTTAGAATCATGTAATAATTAGGTTAAGTGGGATTCACAAACAGCTTATGGGCGGAAAACATGCCAGCAACCAGCCAGGTTGAGTGGCAGAGTTCTGAACGCTGGGCCAACGTGATGTTGATGCATTACTGTGAGAGGAGCTGAAGGAGTGGCACGCCTCTGCCATGGGATCCTTTCCATTGAACTTTGACTTATCTTTCAAAGCTAAATCCTTGATCCTTTGCCTCTCTGTTTGTGTACTGGTTTGTTTTTGTGTATTGGTTTAGCTCCTCCTCTCTTTCTGTTCATTTTCTTCTTTCTCTTGTCCTCCTTCTTGTCTGTTTCCTCTCTAAGCTTCATTTCAGTCTTTGGGTATCCTTCTTCCCTTGCTGGGGTCCTAATTTTGCTCTTCTCAGCCTCTTGACCTCTGGCAGTCTCCTTTAAGCAGGTTTTAAGTGACCAAATAAGCAATGAGAAAGCTCTTGCTTTCCATGAAAGGCCTCTGTTTCGAGAGAAAACCCCCTGGTCCATGAAGCTGTTTCCTTTGCCAGGCTCATCTGTGCAGCTGAGGTCTGAGCCATGTGCGGCCACGCTCTGCGCTCTCTGTGCCTCTCTTCAGGCATCTACCACCTCTGCTCTTCCCTTCCAGACCCAGAAATGCTGTTTACTCTTCTTGGGCTGCCAGTGTAAATCCCCATGCAAAGGTGTTCATTTGATTTGGCAGAAAACATGTTATTCGTATTGGGCTTGTGTGCTTGTTTTCTGTTGAGCCTTTGACATGTAGTCTTTGGCAAGCCTTGGTCACTCCACACAGAACTGCTACAAACTGCTTGGATGTGGCCCACTACAAATAGGCGGGGGGATATAAACCGAGTTGGGGAGGTTTTGAAATTTATCAGGAACTTTGTACTTGATGCTGAGTGTGTAGAGAAGTACACTCTAGATAACATTTTTTACACTGTGAAACCTCAGTTTTGGAATAAAAATGTGTGAATTAGGTTGAAATGTAAAATTTTCTATATTTGGCTATTTTCAGTCTACAAAAATAGAAATTTCTTGCAGTTCACTCTAGTAGCATTAAAAATGGAGTGAGTCTTGTTCAGTATGACTGTTTTCTATATCGTTAATTTATTTATTCAAGATATACCCGTTGAACGTGTTTTCTTATGCTCAGCATTTTGGTTGATACTAAGGTAATGAAGAGAAATCAAGCCTGTGTCCTGCCCTCTGCATAAGAAGACCAGCACTCAGCTGCCTGCAGTGTACAAGCCAGGCACCAAGGAAGGCCTCTCAGAGAAGGGTGGGGCACAGGGGGTGATCAACTGCCCTAGTTTGCCTGGGACATCCTCATTTTAACCTTCAACATTCCTACTCCTGGAAAAATGGGACCAGTTCAAACTAGGGCGTGGGTATAGGTGTGGCTCTGTGGAAAAGTGAGAGCTGTGTGGGTAAAGTAGTTTAACACTGGAATCAAAACCCACTCTTCCACCCTGGAAAAGAGAGGAAACACTTTGCCAAGATCAAAGCTCTGGGAAGTCTCGAGAGCAGAAAAAGCTCTTTAATTTGTTGAACCAGAATTTCTCTAACTTATTTGATCCTGGAACTCTTTTTGTGCTCCACATCTTGAGAACATCTTTATAGAGTCTCACCTCTTTATCCTTTTCTGAAAAATTACCTCCATCTCTATCGTAAAGTGCATATCATTATATTATTAGTCATATTTATAATTTGGGCAACAATTACTATTAAAATAGCCCTATATGAGAGCATCTGTTAGGAATGCAATTTGGGGATTAAAAGGTTTTTCAGAAGGGTTGCTAATGTGCCGTGGAGGTCGTGAGTTATGGTGAGGGTCTTTTTCCTGGCTGACACATGCAGAGCGAGGCTGGCCGAGCTCCTCTTTCTGAAAGTACTTTTTTTTTTTTTTTACATTGGAGGCTGGACCAAGTTGTTATGGAAACAGAAATGGTCTCCTCTGACTGAGAACAGTTCCTAGCTAATAATTAGAGAGCATGGCTGAGCAAACTTTAGTGGAAATGATTAATCTTCGCAACGCACAGGTAAGCCTAAAAGGCTGAACAGGTGTTATTTGGCCTTTGCACTTCTAGCCCCAGAAAACGCTCATTTGGAAAGAGCCCAAGATGCTCAGGCTTTGAGTCTTTCCTTATTTAACAAAAAATAAAATTATCCTTCAATGCTATGGTAGTTGGCTAATGTAAAATTTTAAAGCTATGTCTGAAGTCTGTGGCACCTCAGAGTATGGTTTGTAAACCTGTGAGCTTGTTACAATGCAGATTCTTGTGCCTCTCTGCAGACCCACAGAGTCAGGATATCTGGGCAGGGTTTTTGTTTGTTTGTTTGTTTCTCTTCCTTGCTTTCTTTTCTTTCTTCACTATAACCCTTTTGCTTTTGTAACTTCTTTCTTCACCTTGCATCTGTTGGGCAAGCGCTCTACCACTGAGCTGCAACTCCAACCCCCAGGCTTCAGTTCTTTAAAGAGTTGTCTGGATGAGATTGGAGCTGGCCCTTGCCCTTTATTAGGGGTCTGCAGACCTTTTCTGTAAAGGGCCAGATTAGTGCACAATTTGCGCTTTGCATCTCTATCCTTGTAGGATGAAAACAGCTCAAGACACCATATAAAAGATAGACATGTCTGTGTTCCAGGATACCTTTACTTCCAAAAACAAATAGCAGAGGAATTTGCTGACCCCTGCTAAGTGTTGCTGAGTTTCATGGGACTTCTGCATTGAAGTTATTTGTACTACAAGACAACCATCCAGCCAGAAGGCAGGAAAAAAGGGAGGAAGCTTCTGGAGTGGGGATTTTTTTTGAAAGACTTGATAGCAAAACATTCTTGTAACTACAGTTGCTGCGCTGAGTTTTAAAGTGGGATGGATCCTTTTTTCATTTTCCTTTGTTGTAGATAAGATGATTTCCTGATTTGGAGGCTGCATCAACAGTGAATTGATGAGCTTTATTTATTTATTTATTTATTTGAAGAAAAACCTCGGGTTTTCCTTGAAGGTAAAAGCAGTTTATTAGAGGTTAGGGTGCATTGTTTTCCAGTGACTGATTCTCTTCTTTATCTCTGCCCTACTCACTGTTTCGGGTTCCTGTTCTTGAGTTCTTGCCATGTGTCTTGAACTTTTCCTTGGGAGACAGACAAAATTACTCCGTCCTCATTGTTGGATTTGCGTCTGTGCCTCAACTTCGTATGGCATTAAAGTTTTCTTTGGGAATCTATGTAAGTTTAATGACTTGAACTTGTCTTGACTTTTGCAAGTACTGCCACAACACAGACTGTGTTATATCCCTTGAGCTAATTTGTCATTGTTTTAAAAATGCCTTTGATGTGGATGGGGCCCTGTTATGTAAGTGTGCATGGTAAGTACTTGAGAGTGGACTCTTATGTGTCTTGTGTTATTACCAAGTATTGGTTCATTTATCCTGACTGTATACAACCAGGAAGATTATGAGCTTCTCTGCTTCCTTTGTTCCAATATCCTGTTTTTCCAAATGCTTTGCTTAGTTTCAAATTTCCTTTTCATGCATTTAAGGGAGACTTAGTTCCCCCGGACCACAGCCACACGTGCCCTGGGTAATGCTGCCTTCAGCCCACATTTCTGTTTATGCCCTTCAAGCTTTTCTTTTCATGTCACAGCAATTCCTTGCTATTATCTTATTTTCTGACTTCTTGGGAAGGGATAATCATTGTGGCCAATTTGTGCATCTTGTAATGCTTTAATTCAGTTACAGTACTACTGTAGCATATGCTAGAAACCTAATGGCACACACACCTGAATTTCTCTTTGAGTCAGCCTTAAAATCTGTTTCTCACATGGATTGAGTGTGTGTATATTGTGGCACTATTAGCTTGTATAGCTTTGCAATGCCATTATCATCTCACTATTGTCAAATATAGGTGCATTTTCTTATGACATATTTATAGCCACTTTCCAAACTGCTTTATGTTCATTCATTACAAGGTGATTTAAATCCTGCCCTTATTGATTGTTGTGTTTTTTTAAACCTTGGCCTTTGTTTGTTTGGTTTTAAATATGAAAATTTATGCTTTGATCCTCTCCCTCCCCAATTGTTTCTTTCCAATATGTTTTTACTTTTTATTCAAAAGACATTTGTTTAGTGTTTTCTATGGGCAACACATATCTCTTCATTCATTTCCATGAACTTTTGCTTAGACCTGAGAGGTTTTGCTGTTTCCTTTGGTTTGGGGAGAGTGCTCCGCAAGTGTCTGTGGTGACTATTTCAGACAGTCTGTTGAGGGGATGGGATCAGGGGTAACAAGAGGCTGGGTTTCCAGTACAGCCTCCAGCCAACAGATGGGTGACCCAAAGCCTCAAGCCCCTCCTTTATACACGGAGGATGGCAATGTCTTGCTGGGAAGAGGTTGTATCACCTCACACACCTGCGAAAGAGTGAGTCTCCTGCCAATGGCAGCTGTTACCATTGATACTCAGGAGAAGGTGGGTCATCCTTTATGGCTACTCCACAGTGTGAGCCTGTTCCTAAATACTCCGCCTCTTCTGTCTACTGAAGCATAAATACCATCTATCTGAATTTTCCAGCCCTCATAAGCATCATCTCTTTTTGACCTAAAATGCTATTATTTGTTACAACTTCAGCCTGCAAATTTAGGTTCTTAATCTGTGGTTTGTTATTTTGAGTCTTGGACCAACATTATTTCGCAGGAAGAGTCTGGCAGTTTTTCTTTAGTTTGCTCAATTTTATCCAAATAATAGAAATAGTAGGTGTGATAGTCACATTCCATGACCAGGTTGCTGCCTACTGTCCTATTGAATTATGAACTAAGCTTTGGAGAGTTTTGACTTGGGAGAACTTTTCTGAGTCTACCCTTGATCCATCAGACGAGTTTGAGCAAATATCTTCACTTTCTGTAGTGAAAACCCATCGTATATGGTGGTGATGGTGTTTTAAAAGTTGATAGAGACACATGCTGTGTGATTAATGTGGAATGTTCTACTTCAGGCTCTTGCAATTGCTGCTAAGACTTTTTTTTTTTAAATTTCATTGGTTTGGAAGTGGTTGGATTCTGACTTTTTTGTCCCCTATATTTATCTTTAACCTCAAGAGAGTGTTGCAGCTTTTGTAGCTGGTAAGCAGTATACACTGTCAAATTCCAGCTCTGTGAAAAATTGGTGGAAAATTGTGTAGGGAGAATTTCCTTTTTTAAAAAAGATTACCTCATTTAAAAATATTACCTTATTTCCACTGATCTGTCATCTGTTTCCATGGAAATAGAATTAGGAGACGGTTTCTGACGATCATCTTCAAGGCTGGCTCCTGATTCCCACTCCAGTTGCCATAGAGATGGAAGCAATGCTAGGGGAAGACAAGGTAAAAAGGAGGCCATAAGGTAGTCAGCCAACAGCTGCCCTGTGTACTGAGTCCAGTCCACTCTCTGGAAGTCACTGTGTGGGCAGCTTGCTCGTGAACCCTTGATGATGCTAGCACTTACTGAGAGCTCAGGGGTAAATATGTATGGTAAAGCAGGCCTTGCCTTAAGATGAGAAGCTCTGCTGGTTTCCACATTGTATCTGAAGCTGATTTCTAGAATCAACTTCAGATATAATTGCAGCCTCCTGGATACCTAGCCCTGCCTTTTTTTTTTTCCTTTTTTTGAGACAGGTATTGATTGCCTGGTAAGTTTGGTAGCTCTGGCCTCCCAAGGTAGGCGGGAAGAGAGAAGTTGGCTTTTTCTGTCAATAGGTTAGCCTGTCAGGCTACACCCTGGCAGAAGTTTTCAGATTTTCTATCTACTTTAGTGAGTAGACATGTGAACAAAAAGGCCATTGAGTGGCCTTGTCACCAACTGAACCGTGCTTTGCTATTTCTGAGGCTATCTTGGTTGTTTGGTGTCTAGAAATTTTAAAGTTGGCTTTATTCTTTTAAATTCAATCAATCTGCATCTTTTAACAGAACAGTTGGTCTGAAGCCGACTAATTGATACCATTAACAGAAATAATCTGTCAAAATAAAAGAAAAAAACAATGTCCTTTGAAGAAAACAGTTTTAAAATAAATAGGATAAAATGCGGTATTTGAGTAAGATTTTCTTTTTTTCAATCCAGGTCTTTTGGTTCTGGGCTACAGAAGGGCAACATCTGGGCCCCTCATTGTTGAGGCCAGTTGGTGAGTGGGAAGTTTCTAGAATCTCCTGCTAGCCTTTGTTTGAAAGGAATTTTAGGCAAGGGCCTTGAAACTTTATTTTTATGGCAAGTACCATTGATTTGAGATGGTGGCTAATGGGACCCAGAACTGCCTTTGCCTATCCTGTTGGCCTTTCTGGAAGGGGAGGGAGAATTGTGCTTTGAGCTCTACCTTTGAGGCTATCAGTAGCTTTCCTGAGAAGGTGCTTTTACTCTCTTCAGAGTTCTGGCACCTTTTTGATTTTGAAAAAATCAAAGGAAAATAAAATCAAAAGAAAAAAAAAAAGGGAATTAGAAAGAGCCATACAGCCATTCAGGGTTAACCTGTTTGACTCAGTCTGAGAATCAGCCATTTGTATCATCGGTCCTGTAATGGCCTGTGAATTACTGACATGAAGATCTGGAAGATCAGGCCTTCAGGCAGCCTTGCTTGCTTCTCCCTTCCCACAGGAATCGCTGCTGCTACTCCTGGGCTGCTGTCCCATGTATTTCTCCTCTGACCCTGGCTGATTCTTGAGTCTCCAGGGTGTTTGCCTGTGATATTTGGAAGCAGCTGTGTGCAGCTTCTCCACTTTGCCTCATGATGGAGGAAACTCATCTGCAGGAATTTTTGGTGTTGTCCTCTGTTGGGGACTGTATCTTCCCAAAATTTATATATTGATGTCTGATGGCCAGCGGGTTGGTATTTGAGGTGAGCCTTTGGAAGGTGATTAGGCCATGTAGGTGGAGCCCTCAAGGTGGGATTAGTATTCATATGAGAGGAGAGATCTGCGATGACACAGTGAGAAGGTGACCTTCTCTAATTCAGGAGAGAAGCCCTTCCAAAGGACAAAATCAGTGGCACCTTGATCTTGGGTTTCTGGTCTCCAAAATAGTGAGAGACAAATGTGTATTGTTTAAGCCACTCAGTCTGGTATGATGGTATAGCAGCAGGAACTAAGATATTCCCAAGTGCTTTTCAGATGGGTCTGTGGGTTGAACCTCTTTGTGGCCAGGCTGCTTATATCAGTGCCTTGGAATTTCTTGTCTTAACTAATGTCCTTTTTTGGAAAAAGAATATCTCTCAGAAATGTGGGTAACAATGACCTTGACTTGACATTGTGACTAGATTTCTGAGACCCTTGCCCAGCAGTGCCAGGTGGTGAGTGAAGTGCCTGAAGCTCTCAGGTCACCAGGTGGGGACCAGGCACAGGCCCATCTGTTGTGTGCTTGCTTTGTGCCAGGTGTGACACCAAGTGCATGGTGTCAGTCCTTATGACGGGCCAAGGAGACAGATCCAGGGTGGGCATACAGCAGACACCTGCTGAGCAAGTGAACGAGCATTTCCATCTGCATTTCACAGATAGGAAACTGAGGCTTGTGCCTGATGTCAGCTCCACTCTCTGTTCCCCAAAGCCAGAATCACTGAGATACATGAACTCACTGCTAAAGACAAGGTCATATCCTGGCTTCCCTTGGCCGCAGAACTGGGGTTAGAATTGAAGCCCCTGAACTCCTAGCTGTTGCTCCCAGTCCCAGTCATCATTGGTATCTAGATGTCTTGTGTACTGTCTTGTCTTTCGTTGAGGCCAGGTAACGTGTGGCTTCTTCTTTGGAGACTTTTTAAGGACCTTGTCTGCCTCCTGCCCTAGCAGGTGGGGTTATTCCTTACGGATGTCAGGATCTGCTTGGGCAGGGAGTATGGTCTGCTCTATCAACCAACCTGCGTGCTGTGTCCAGTAGGTGTTAAGTTAACATTAGTGGAAAGAAGGTACCTGGTAGATGTTAACTTTGAGTAGAGTTATCTGAGTAGCCAGACCATCTGGTTGACCCTGTTTTGATGCATAACAAAGCTTCCTAGGGTCAGGTCCCTACCATGGATAGCAAGCCTCTTCCCTCTTGTCTGTGCTTGGTGGATGGTCCTATCCTGAGGGAAAACAGCAGAAAAGCTGACACTTACAATATTCACCCTTCACTTACTTACTGTGAAAAAGGGCCTGATTGTAAGGTTGTTAATCAAGCTGTCAAGTAGAATGTGAAGGTCTTATTTATTATATGAAGAGGTACTTTATAAAGAAATTGAGCTATGGTAATGAATAGATATTGGGCACTAATTATGTTGCTGCTATTAATCACGATATTCATATTTAGCACTAACAGCAAACATAAAGGATTGTAAAAGTAAATAAACTTCCCCATAGATGAATTGTGCCAGCCATTGATTAACTTCCCACTAAGAACACTGAATATTCAGAAAGACTTTAGAAAGTTATTGCCTTACATTTAAACAACACTTACAAATGTACATACCAACATAAAGAGACATTGCTAGTTATTTTTTATCAAGTCCAAAGAACTTCTTGGGTTTAAAATGGATCTACCTGTTAATATCTGTCCAAATATAAACTTCCATAGATTAATTTAAACAATTTTTCATTTTATGAGCTCAGAGTCATCAGATTTGTGTCCTCCATCACAGTTGGCAGGGGGCAGAGTCAGGATTTAAGCCATCACTTATACTTTAAAAATTGATTTGGTACCAACTACTGCACTTATTTTTTGAACAGTTCTGTGAGCTGGCCTGAGCACACATGCATCTTATTAAAGTGGTAATGTGTTATCTGTCAACATAGACTTGGAGTTAATTCTGTTTTGCCTCAATTTTCTTGTGATAGAAACCCCTCCGGACATGATCATGGGACAGAAATGAAACCATGGCTGTCCTAGCACATGTTAGGCTGCTAGAACATATGAACTGTTTTAAAGTCATATTTTTAGTGGTTTAAAGCAAATACCTAAATTTGGAACCTGGCTTTAATACCTTTAATAATCTAGTGGCCTTGAACTATTACTAAATACACCCTCCTGGGAATGTATTTACAGGCAGCAAAATTTATCAAAATTAGGCTTTAGATTGCCCCCAAACTGTGGAAGTAATAAAGTAATTTTAATGCAAATACTTGTGTTTTCTATGCCAAAACTGATGAAAAATGAGGGTGTTTTACATAAGCCACTTAGCAGTACAACCTTGGCCAGCACTCAGAGAACTCATCAGCATTCAGTGACCCTACAAGAATGGAAACATCTATTTGCTTTAAATGAAATTTTGCTTGATTGTTATTTTTATGTTGAAAATCCAATTTTAGCTCTTAGTCTCACATAATAATGAGTTTTTTGATAACCATTGTCAACCTTTATTTTAGGTGTAAAAGAGAAGTAACAAATAGCTTTCTACAATGAAATAGTGTAACAAATAAAATCAGATGCTGGTAGCCTACTCATCATTGGCATCAATAAGTAGATTCCTTCTTACTGGACAGAGGGGAACAGGATGTTAATTGTTAAATTTGGAGAAATTTCATGCTCTCCTTGATAACCCAGAGAATGACTTTATTTTTATGTCTGATATTTCTTCTGTGGATGGCTCCTGAGATCTGAAGCCAGTGTAACTACCTGATTTGATTTACAGCAACTACATTAGGTAGCGTTAACAATTCTGGTTGGACTTTATTTTGTAGCTGTGTGCCCTACACATGCTGTGTTGGGAAGAGAGAAAGTGGGCCCTTGCCAATCACTTTCTTGCCATAGATTCCCACTGGGATGGCAGAAACTGCTTATCGCAGCACAGTATAGAGAATAAATCCTGAAAGCACCGTATAGCTCAAGTGACAATTGGAAAATAATAATCAGGGTACTGAATAGAAGCTGAGGCACAAACTCAGTTAACAAGCAGAGGAACTAATCTGTCAAGGACTGGGTAGAAAACCTATTTCTGAGTTTATTTCACAGCACATTTGGACAACATTTCTTTAAATCACAACTCATCTCCATTTAAAAGATAAAATCTACATATTGTCATGGAAAATAATCAGAGACAAAGCTTTGCTGTTTTTTCCCCCTGACATTGACCTTGTCTCCCAAAGAATATTTTTTTATACTGTAAAATGTAATTTATTTGACTCCAACAAACTTGGCATACAACCATCACAATCATCAATGGATGAGAAAGTAGAACTGAGTTTGGGAGAAGCAGGGCTAAAGCATTCATTATTTTGTTATTCAGGAAATACACTGAAAGGGATGCAGGGGAGACTCCATAATTCCACAGTGGTTTTCACAGTTAGCGTTGAGAGTGGCAGGCAGTTGTGGAGTCTATGGTGCTGCACCCCCTTGTTGTCCGTGAGGAGAGCAGTCTATGGCAAGAGGTCACCTGCTTAGTGTCACACTACTGGTGTGGGGCAAGGCCAGATCTGCATCCAGATCATACACGAGGGCACTGTTTGCCAAGGTGACTTTTTAAAATTTTACTTTCAGGAAGCCTATAGATTTACTTCTTTAGAATATTTCAGTTTTTGTGTTCTCTCAATTTCTAGGTTCCCATTTGCTGAGTTGAAGAGAAACCATAAAGTAAATGATTGTTCAACAGGGACTTCAGCAGTGACTGATGGGAGCAGTTCTCTCACCTCGGACTTGTTGCCTTTCAGTGTAGGGAACAGGGGATGACCTGGCGTGGAATCAGCTGCTTTTTCAGAGAAACTGTCGCTGCGCACTTGTCATGGTCTCTTTAGGTGAGACATGCTTGTCAGAGGCCAGCTTGGAGGCAGGGTAGTTGTCTGAACCCAAGCACATGTTGTCATCACTCTTTTTAAAGGGAGGGAAACAAATGATGTTATGGAGCTAGAGAAATGGAGGGGTCAGAGATTCTGCTGGTTGGGGAAAGCTGGAGCCTTGAAGATTCCACCTGAACGTTTGCTGCATAGTTGATGAATCATTTAGGGCAGTGCCATGGCCTCAGGCTGAGGCAGGCCTTCCCAACACAACTGAGTGGACACCAACCACTTCCTGTGTTTGCTTTCTGTGTCATTCTTTGTGTGCCAGGTCCTGTGGCCTTATGACACTCCCCTCTCCCCAGTTTTAGAGGTATGATGAGGTGGAATCTGGATCATTTGCCCAAGGGCAAGAGTCTGGAGTCCTTATGTCTGGGTTTGACTTGGAAAGGCCATAGTGGAGCAGGACATAGCTGTTTCCATCCAGGAGCTGTGGTACAGCCCTGCTGATTGTCACATGAAATGAACGACGTTGTGAGGAAGCGCTTTATGGTTTATTTGCATGGTGGTTATATCTGATGAGTTGAGCCCATCTTGGGGGGTGAGCTTCTCAAATTTTCATCCCTTTATGGTTCATATTTCTTTCCATTTTTCCTTTGATTCAGAACAGTGAATGTGAGTGAAAATAGAGGGAGGTTTTCTCTGGAACAGGGGCCCAGAGCTAATAGCACAATGCTGCAATGTCTGTCTCTGCTAACAGCATCCTGAGGTGAGATCCCAACCATTTTCAGCTCTGGTCAGGAGAACAACTTCTGAATTACTGGTGACTTCGGTAAAGCATGGAAGCCCAGCAGGGAGAGAACTCATCTGGCTGTCTCTTGTTACCCAAGAGCACAAGCAGGGACTCCCTGCCTTGGAGCAGTAGGGGCCTGTGTATTTTTGCTGTAGGTTCTATTAATAAATGTGGGAATTTTTATGTTGACAAGGCCGTAATGAATCCATGGGTTTTGAAGGAGAAGTAATGGAAAAACCTATTTCAGTTCCACAAAGTTGTGATTGTTGTACTTTTCAGATTGCAGTTCTTCTAAATGGCTCACAGAGTTCAGAGGTTTCTAAACTTGGCTTTATCTTGAGATATAAGCTCTTTATGGTACAAAAAGAAATGCTTATGTTAGAATTAAATGGCTTTCCTGCAAGGGAGGGGTTTTTCACAGAAAAGAGTTTTTGGACCAAATAAATTTGGGAAGTTCTTTAAAATTTTCACCATTGTGTATTTGCACATTAAAGACTCTGAGAAGTTCTGTTAAAGAAACCTGTTCAATTTTACCCTGTCATTTCTCACTTATTTATCACCCAAATTCTACTTTGCCTGCACTACAGTTCTAGAAATGGGGCTTTAGGTTTGTAGAGTTCAAAAACATGACATCTAAATATTGAATGATATTTGTTTAGGAGCATATTTTTTTTCTACAAATCCAACAGAAAATTTTTTAGATCAGGGATTAACAGATTTTTTTTCTTTAAAGGGCCAGAAAGTAAATATTTTGGACTTTATGTGCTGTAGGGTCTCAGTGGCAGCAACTCAATTCTACCACAGTAGTGTGAAAGTAGCACTAGAGAATACACACACCCCAGACACAGAAGTGTTCTAATAAAACTTTATTTACAAAGATAGTGGCAGGCTGGATTTTGTCTGTGGGTCTAGTTTCCTGTTAGATCACTTTGCTGCATGTTCCATGTTGTTCCTTCCAGCAGTAATACATGCCTCCTCCCTTAAGTCAATTACTCATACTCAGCCTCTCAAAATTGGCTCAAGTGTCCCCTCCCTCAGAGACCTTCTTGGATCCCCAGGACTGCTGGGATAGTCCTCCTGTAGCCCTCTTTGGCATTCACTGGCATAAATTCAAGTAGTTGGGCAGCTATCATTCATTTCCTTTCCTTTTCTTACCTGAACGTTGGGCTCTTAGGGGCAGAGGTATTTATTACTAGTTTGTGTCTCTAGCACCGAGGACAAGGATGAGCACGGTGTACTTGGAATGTTGCAGGTACTCTCTGTGAGTTTGTTGAGTAAACAGGATTTCATGAGCACTTGATACTGTGTTGTGTTGTTTTTTTGTCTAGGTAAAGTCTTAAAGTTAACAATGAGGATAGCAGGAATAAATGCTTATTTTCACATAATAATGGGTGATTCGAATGACTCAGAGGATGAATTCCACATCTTCCCAAGATATATGCTTTTCTTGTGAAGAAAGGAAGAAATGAGACTTTGTGCACTGTGCTAAATTATGTACATGGAACAGAAAAGCTGAGTGAAAATGATAATGTAGGGGGCCATGAGGAAGTATTTGAAAGATCTGAAGGCATATTTTTTCTTTCTTCCTCTAGGTATTAGAGATTAAATTGTGTAGACCATTTTTTCTTTTCACTCAGGCCCTTAAAATATTTTCGGGTAATTTCTCTTCATATTACATGACTGCTGTAATTACATCTCCAGTTTTAAGATAATAGAACTGCATTTTTAATGTGCTCTCTCCTGTATCTGGATTTATGATATCTTTGCTTCTTTATAGCTTCAGAAAAAAATTTTAACTGAGTTAATATTAAAATAAAGTAGGGAAATTAAAAGGGAATGAGCCTTTAAAGTTTCAGATCCAACCCAAATGCCTACCCACAGCCACTCTCAAAATCTGTGAGGCCAGGTAGGGCTGCTCCTGTCTGCCTCCCTGATGATAAGGCCTCATGATCTCCAGGTGTGGCCAGGATCCCATGTGGGTTTAATGAGGAAGAAAGGAAGGTTGGCCTGATAGCCCTAAGGCATTCACCTAGAAGAGACATGGAGATAACCTGTTCTGAGTCATGTTGAGAATCTTACAACTTCTCAGTAATTTCTGCTGCTGCCCCTGGGGGCACTGCAGGCTGTGGTGATTTTTCAGAGCCTCAACAGCAGAGCAGGTATCATCTCCATGCCATTGCTGATAGGTGGGGTGACCTTAGGAGAGTCACTTGACATTTTGACCTTCAGCATTCAGATTATTCCATCTATGTCTGGACTGATTGGTTGGCCCTCTGCATTCTCGCAGATGTTGGCAAAAGAAGCATCACTTATTATAGCCAGGCATGGTGGTGATCTGTAACCCCAGCTATTTGGGAGACTAAGGCAGGAGGATCACAAGTATGAGGCCAGACTGAACAATTTAGCAAAATCCTGTCTCAAAAAAGTCACCTACTTAATTGTGTATTAAATACCACCACGCTTGCATTTCATTTTGATTTTGCAGGAGTAGACAGAAACTACAGAGATTTTAAAGTCTTAAACAATTGAAATAGTTGAATATCACATTTGTGCTCATAATTTTGTTAAAATACATACCTCTTTTTCAAAGATCTCATATCTGGATAAAGGAAATGGATATAGAGAACCCAAATTTCAGGGATGGAGGAGGAGGAGGAATGCATAATCAGTTCCCTGTCTGGCATGAAGAGTAGGCAGTCAGGAATGGCTTCCCAGGTGAGATTGTGATTGATCAGGCTGCTTGCTTAAGGATGACCTAGTGTTCACTGTATAGGGAGGTAAGTTCCAGTAACTCCAAACAAAAATAACTGAGCTCCCAAATAACCGTTAGGTCTGCAGATATCAAGGGAATAACAAGAAATATCCTCCCTTGACCAACCACTCAGAAGAAAAATCTAGCTGTGAGCATATGCATTGGCCATGGTTATGGTAGTTCAAATTTTTCCTATGGCAACATTCACTTATATCAAGCTAGGAATGATGCGCAAAAACAGAACAAAACCAACCAACCAACCTGAATAGCAAAAGAGAATGTACATGAATTACTATGAAGGGAGGATGCAGCAGAGAAGGGCAGTTGTGGTTCAGCACCAAGGACAGCAACCGGCAACCCAGCCAGCGGCAAGACCTGAAACAATCCCTTGAAGATTCAAGGGTATTGAGTGTGTTAGGAATAACATTCTCTGCAGAATCTGCGTTCACTGTGCCCTCAGGACTGCATCCACACATTAGGTATGGTACACATCATTTACATGCCTCAGAGTTCGCATTGTCTTTTCTTAGACCACTTGGAGTTGTGAGTCTTGACGAAACCACAGAATTTCTACTGCTTCTGCTACAAAGTGGAAGCCAACCTTGATGGGTTTCCTGCCAGGCACTTGGTCCAAGGTTATGGTTTTACTCCCAGATGTGTGTGTGTGTGTATGTGTGTGTGTGTATGAGAGAGAGAGAGAGGGAGAGAGAGAGAGATAGGGTTAGAGGTAGAGATAGAGATATGTTTTATGCCTTTCCCAGGTCACAGATAATGAGCACAGGACCCCTTCTGTAATGGACCTGCAGACCCCAGACTTCCAAAATGGGCAGTTTGTTATTACCATTGGAGTGGCATTAGTGGTGGTATTAGCTGCCAAATTCTGTAGAATGTAGAGAGTTACTCATTTCATACTTGGCAGGCCACTCTGATACCATTTGCACTGTTTGTCTCTCAGCAACTCAGGATAATGGATTTAGCCTTTGACTGACTTTCACAAGTTGATGGAATTTTCTCCACCCCCCCTCATAAGTTCAGCCTCAGTGAAAAGAGAGGCTGTGGTATCCAAGCCTCAGGCAGGACTCTGCATATTCTATTGTAATCAGTAGCTAACGTAACCCCTGTTCTGATGGAAACAAGGGTTCAAGTTTCTTGGAGGAATTTTTGGATTGAGGGTCATAGATCCTGACCTACCCATTACCACTTAGCCAGGGTGCTTCTTGAGAAACCCTTGTATATGGACTTGGTTCCCCAGAGGCCCCAGTGGAGAGTCATATTGGTTTGGATAGTCATAGTTAAAATGTCTGAGAGATTTTCCATAGAGGCAGACCACTGGTGCACTGTGTTGTGTCTTTGGTTCTGAAAGGACTTGGGTGTTTAACAAGTGTTTCATATGAGTATTTCAAAACAAACTCAATGGAGTAAGTTTTATTCATGGGCCTTTATAGGTCATTGTTCGGTTTGGCATAATCTGGGCCGGTCAGCTTCATGGGTGTGTTGCCTATGTAGTGGGGCTTAGAAAGATTTGTGTTTGGCTTAATGCTCTGCTGTCTTCCTCTTCAAATTCTTAATAATTTTTTAATTGGCTCCAGATTTTCATATTGCACTTAGTCCTGTAAATTATGCAGTCAGTCTTGGGAATGATTGAATGTGCAAAGAGAATAAGAGGCAGAATACAAGGACCTTGTAGAGATTTGAGGAGTTCTGCTTGAGTCCATGGAGGGTACAATGACTCTTAATAGATGTTTTATCGATTAAGTTTGCAAAACGTTCCTGTGGACTTGGTAATTTTACCATGAAGCTGATTAGAGCCAGAACCAGTGTCAAACATGAAGTTAGCAGGTGGTCTTATTCCCCTGCTGCTACTTCCACAACTCAACTTTTATCTGGAACCCAGGAGGTGCTGAGGGTCATAGTCCTACCATGTGGTGCGAGATGAGTGTTGTGGGTGAGGGAATGTGGGCTGGCAGACTGGCTGTGAGCATAAGATGGGCAGATTACAGGGGTGAGGAAGGCTGTACCTAGCTGCAGGAGGAAGTTGTCTCGAGCTGCAGATGGAAACCATCTTGTACCTTGTTGGGCAAAGGCATAATGCAGAATTAACCTGAGGCCTGGCCTTAGTATCCAGACCCTGCAGGTAGCCCTGTCTTTTCTATCAGCTCTGGCCCCCTCTGCTTTTTCTTTAGATTGCCTCCAAAGAGAAATTTTTATTCTTGTACTGTATAATTAAGATTATCAAGTACCGATACTTTTATACTCTTCAGCCTTCATGTGTAATAATCCATTCCTGTAATGCTGTTTCCTTAGTTATTTAGGTCCATTTAGTCTGCTCTAGCAACACCATCAACTGAGTGTCTTATAAACAATCAAAATTTATTTCTTCCAGGTATTGAGGTTGAATTCCAAGATCAAGGTGTTGGCATATTTAGTGTTTGGTGAGGGCTTACTTCTTGGGTCACAGATGGAGCCTTCTGGCTGTGAACTCACATTGTGGAAGAGGAAAGGCAGCTCTCTGGTCTCTTATGAAGGCACTAATCCCAGTCTAATGAGTGGATCTAATAACTGCTCAAAGGCCCTGCCTCTTGATACTATCACTTTGATGCTGAAAATTTCAATATATAAATTCTGGGAAACACAAACTTTCAGCCCTTTGTGTTCCTCTTTGGAGGTAAGGTTATTACAGACTATCAGCAAGGGGTAAAGTGAGGTACCTAGAAAGTGGAAACATTTCTTAAAGCTTCTGTCCTGTGCAGAAGGTGGAGTGATGGTGGAAGAACGTGAGTTTTAGAGCTTACGGATAGTGACTCACATGTTATGCCCTAGATAAGTGAGTGAACCTTGCTGTGTTTTCAGCATATGCACCTATTTCCTCTTCCCCCACATCTAGGGATTTAAAGCCTCACATCATTGTAACTTTTGATTTTTAGCTCCAGCTTAAATATTCGAGCACATCCCTATCAGAGTTTCTGTCTTCAGAGTTCCCTGGAGGTGAGCCTCCCAGTGGGCTTTTTCATCTCTTTCCTGGTGACACATTGCAATAAGCCACTCTGCTTCTAGGGGAAGCAAGTCTCTCTCTTCAGGCTATCCTTATAAGATGGTAAGTAATATTCTAGATATATTTTACAAACCAATATTTTGCAACTGCAGAAGCATTATGGTCAAGTGGACAGAGCACAAGCCTCATGTTTGTAGAACTGGACTCTTATCCCAAGTTTATCCCCTGGTGACCGTATTATCTTGGACAGGAGATTTTACCTCTTTGGGTATCAGTGTTCCCATGTCTAATATGGGGATTATCTGTCTAGCAGAGAGAGAAGCAGAGGGAGAGAGAGGGAGAAGAAACCCCTCCAATAAGGGTCCCAGGGATGAAAGTGAAGTGATTTCAGAGACTGGCATCATACTTTGTGTTGAGAGGCTTGTGTATCAATGGTAGCAGAAGCTGTAATGATGATGGTTTTGTCAAGTAAGGTGTGTTTTAATCAGTCACAGTGAAGCCATTCAGAGAAAGTCGTGAGAAACTCCCACTGATCTAAAACATGCCATGTGTTCTTCTGTGAGTTACGGAGGGTAATCTGAAGGTTTCCACAGCAGCCCTTTCCACCCACTAAAAGAGGAATATGACATGAGCAGCCACCACAAGCAGGAAGAATGTTGTGGGTCACTCATGCAATTCTTCACATCGTTTTGTTGATGGGAGACCACATCAGATTAATGATTTTAAAATGAGTATTTTTCTGCCTTCTGGCCATACTTAATGTTGTCATGTCTTTTTAGAAATCATGATCATGATCATCATACTCATACTTATTCGGTGTTTTTAATTTTATAACCATGCCCAGCAGTCCAGACTGTTAAATGGACCTTGTAATCTGGTATCTGGGGGAGTGCCTTGGAAGAAGATGGGCTATTTTTTGTGTTTTTACATTGACCTAATGCAGTATATGAGCCTGGTGCATGCTCTTTGCTGATGTGTGTACCTGGTATCAGGAATGAGAGGTGTGGTGCTGCAGCCCCTGTAAGCAGGCTGAACTCAGCTTGGTACTGGCGGAGCTGGGTTTGGGTTTCAGAGCCATGCAGACCATGTTGGGCAATGCTATGTGACTTTCCCAGGCCTCTGTTTTCTGATACCTAGAGCAATGGTATCTAGCTCCACATGGCTGTTGTGAAGACTGAGGGAGGAAATAGGTGACACATTTAGAGCCTGGATCTGGCAGGTGATGAGGGCTTTGTGAATATTAGTTGCTGCTTTTGCTGTTAATATTGCAGTGAGACTTCATCTCCTGTGTCTGCTCTTAACTTGGAAGTGGAGGGGCCTGGGATGCGTCGACATTGAGGTGGTTTATTAGCAGGAGGTTTGGGTGTCTTTGGGAACCTGCCAGCTCCCTCATAGCATATTCGTCTTCTCTCTAAAAGTTTCCTTTAGGGTGTCTTGTGCCATCAGTGATGGCAAAACCTGGGATGCAGCATTTTCTTCTTTTGCTCTTCTTTTTTTCATATCCGTCAGTCAGTGCCAAGTGATTCAGGAGTGGGTGGCCCTTCTTCCTCCCACTTCCAGAAAGTTTTTTTAAAGAGTGCTTGGGGGTGGAGGGGAAGACTCTTCTTTTTAACACAAATGATGTGTTCTGACAGTGATATATCTGTGTGGTGAGTTTATGCTACAAGGGAAATGCTCGATGCTTATTTTACCTTCTGCAAACACAGCATCAACGTTTGAGTTTCCCCATGCACCATGCGAACAATAGCTGGTGATTGAGGCAAGAGTAGTATGATCCAGATGTTGTTCTTTGGTGGAAACATGGAAATTACAGCATTACCAAAATGTAAAATCTGAAGAGACCTAAAGGAGGAGGCAGGAGTCTTAGTGAGCACATGCTTTTGAGTACTGGTGCTTCAGGTGCTAGTGCTACCTAGAGTCTTAATCCAATGACTCGTCTGAGTGTCTTAACTCTCCTGTGAAGTGGAGTATGCATGGAGGGGGGGGACGAGGCAGCCTCAGTGCTCATGTGCTTCCTCCCACACCCAAGGTTTGTATGCGTGTGTGTAGGTGTGCACGTATCTTGCTGCTGAGTATCCTCCGGGACAATTGTCGCTGCTCTCCAGGTAACTCAGCCCACCCAAGGGCCTGGAGGTATGCCGGAGGCACAGCAGTCGTGCTGCAGTCCATACTGTAGTACTAGCAGAGCTGCTCAGCCCTCAGTGAATCAGATTGTTTTAGGAGACCATGATGGAAGGGAGGGGTCTGAGAATGACAGGCAGGGAAATAGTATCTGTTGTAGTCCAGCTGGACTGCGTCACTATCCTTCAGCTGTCCTTCCCCGTGACTGGGACAGGGAGGCTGGGCTGTCACAGTTACAGCTAGTGTTTATTCAGCAGATGGACCTTGGTCAGCACTTTGGTGAGTGGTCCACATTTAACCTTAACTACCACACTTGGAGGAAGGACCCTTTTGTTATCAAATCCCTTTTTTCAGGTAAAGGCATGAAGCTCCGGGTTCAGTGTCACTCTCTGGTCCTGTGGGCAGTCAGTCATCCTGATTTGGAGGGAATTCATGTCTCTTGTCTTTAGATGCCATGACTCTAGCTGTAGAAGTTTTGTGGCTGTTCTGGGTGATCAGAAGTAGAGTCATGCTGTGCTTTGTTACCCAGTGAAAGGAAGCAGCCTGAAGAATTTTCACCTTCTGCCTTATACATCCCCTATTGTAGCCAGTACCTTTCCCGGGAGCTGTTAATTTTGAAATTGACGAGGGATTTTCCTGTGTCCCTGACAGTAGCACTGGATAACATAAGACTGATAAATTTTTGAACCCTATCTCTAGGCACTTGTCCAAAATATTTCCAAAAATTATCTCATTTAATCTTCATAAAAGTCCTATTAAGCAAGTCCTATGATTATTCCCACTTTCCAGATGAGGACATTAAGTCACTGGCCTCAAGTCTTGGGACCACTGATGGCCATCTACCCTAGACAGCTTGTCTCTGGAGTGCCCGTCGATAACCACTAGGCTGTACTACTCTCAGCAGGGACGCAGCCCGCAATGTCCTCCTTCGACATTGTTCAACATGGGCTCCAGGGGTCAGGTTTTAATTTTATTACTCCATTTATACACCCACAGCAATGGGCAAGTGATTAATTCTCTGTGCCTTGATTTCCTCACCTGCAAAATAAGGAGAATAGTATGTTCCTCAGTGAGATGCTGAGAGCAGAGCTGTCATTAAATTCACAGTTGAAGAGCAAGGCTGGCATTGGGGACCATTTGTAGTAGCCAAAACCAGAAATCTAGACTGGTTCTCCAGTTTCTCCCCCACCTCCACATTCTTTTCAGTGTTTTCTCTGGAATGTTACTCCTGAACCTTGCTTTTCTGCACTTAATTACCACGTTAATAGGCTGAGTTAGTCTGCTGTGCTGCTGTAACAGAAGATCGAGGGCTGGATAACTTAGAACAGGAATTGCTCACAGTTGTGAGGACTAGAAATCCAAGACCAAGATGCCAGCAGGTTTGGTGTCTGGTAAAGGCCAATTCCTCATAGATGGTGCAGTCTAGTGTCCTTATAGGGCAGAAAAGTGGACTAGAGTGTACCGACTCCTTCAAGCCCATTGATAGGGGTCCTTAATCCATCTTGAGGACCCTACCTTTATGACTTAATTACCTACTAAAGGTCCTTCCTCTTAATTTTGTCACACTGGGCAATTAAGTTTAAACACATGATTTTGGGGGATATAATCAGACCACAAGGCAGCACCCTCAGCACTTAAGAAGTGGCTCTGTAGAAGGCCTGATGAATGTACCTCCTGCCTGGCCTTGTTGTCACCCCGTTGTACCTCCTCTGACCCATTCCTCACATGTCCAGACAGTTTAATCTCCAGCAAAGCATTTGTGACCAGATTGCCCCCATGGTAAAGTGATGATGCTCTGTCTCTTGCAGCTGTCTGCTCTCTGACCTCAGCAGGTATCAGGATCATTTGGGAAAAGCTGTCTAATGTGTACATCCTGGGGTCCCCTTCCCCAGTGGTCTAAATTGGTGGGTCTTGTTGGGACGAGGAATTATCTGCCTGCTCACTGTGTGAGGACGTGCTGATGCACGTGATCTGAGGCAGACACTGCCGTGTGAGGGTCAAGTCCAAGCTCCTTAACCTGCTTCCCCAGCCTGGCTTAGTTTTACTTCTCCTGCCTAGGCCAGAGACTCTGTCTCAAGTGCATTGCATCTATCTCTGCTTCCCTTTTTACCAGGCTTCTCTGCATTACTGTTTAGCTCAAAGAGAGACTGGTACAGAGGCAGACGCGCTGGACTGTCTGGTGTTCACTGACGGTTTATGTGTGCTGCTCAAAGCTTTTGCAAGTATGGAGGCATTTCCTCCTCACGGCCTTGGGAACTTGATGCAGTTACCATCCCCACCTTTATAGATAGGGAAAGTGAGGTGCAAGGAGGTTGGGTAACTTGCCCCAGTCTCGGGGCCAGTGAGCAGAAGGAATTGCTCATGTACTCTATAGTCAAGATCTTGGCGTTAGGGAGGAGGTGCGTAATGGTGATACCTTCCCCTGGAGTTGTGTGGTGCTGGCTTTTGTTGTCAAGTGATTGGTGGACACTGCCGGCATTCAGCGTGCAGGGGCAGGTGTGCCAGGCCTCCTTCAGTGTGTCCACCAGCCCTCCTTATGGAGGAATTGCTCTGCCCTTGCTTGACCAGCAGACACCCCGCTAGACATTCAGCAAGTGCAAAACTTGTTGATAATCATTTGAGCATAGAAGATAATCTAAACACATGGTTTTTATTTTAATAAATACTGAATTTTCCAGGAGCATGTCTGCCATAATTGTTGAGTAATTCAGTGTTTTGGAGGAGTCCAATCACTGAGGACAGCCTTAGACGCCTTCTCTTGGCATTGTAACTGTTGAATTTCCAACAGTTTTCTATGTAGAAGTGTTAAGCCTCTGACTCACCCTACCTATTGCTGCAGTTGTGCCCAAGCATCTACCTAAGAAGATGTGGATTACTTACCTTTGATTCTTTTTTATATTATAGATCTATTTTTTTAAAACAATTATGTGCTAATATTATCTGAGTTTTATTTCAGGAGAGTAAAGAGTCACAAAATGCTGTTCTCAAGTCTATCTCATTGGATTAAGAAAAGTGCAGTGCACAATTCTTCTGAGGCAGGAGGGCAGTGAGTTCTTGGGAGGGATGTCTCAGGGTGGATTTTCCCAGGGAAGTTGTTAAATTAAAACGTGAGTCTGGAATGCCTTTGCTAGACCTCAGCTTCCCTCCTGCCCACATGCCACAGTCCTCCCAGTTCTCTTTGAGATGTTAATTTGTTGCTGTGAAAATTATCTTGTCACTGACAAACGGAATCTGAAAGAATCAGCTCTTCTTATAAAGTGGTTCCTATGGTATCTGCAGGGCTTTGTCAGTTTGCAAGTTATGAATATTTATGTTTTAGAAAAATTCCGCATTTAAATTGCATTTTCTGTAATTTCCCACTTAATTTCACATAGAAAATAATGACATTTTCATCCTTTGCCGAGGTGAATGTCTTTGGAGGTGGCAGTTTTTGCACGTGGGGCATCAGAATGTCCTGAATTCTGAACGCAAATGCAATCCGGCTGCTCCACAATTGCTTCTCTATAAAATAACTCAGGTGCCCATTACATTTTTGACTAGAGATAAATGGCAGACGTGATTATGATAAATTAGACCTTTTGCATTATTTATGACATTATCCAGCGTAAAATATGTTTCCCTTTTCCTCACAAATGTTTATGTAAAAGCCGTAGTAGGACCTGATAGTAAACAGTTTTAAAATTTGTTATGCAAAGGTCTGAGTTTAAAAGGATAGTTCTAGTCTAGGTTTCCTCATCTCTGTCAGTGAGCTTGGCAGGCAGAAAAATGGATCCGTTGAAAATGTTAAGGGACATACATGGTACGTGTGCTCAGGGCCCTGGAGAAACTGAGACTGGGAATGGCAGAAGTGTCTTTATTTGGGTTCCAACTCTGTGGGTCACCTCCATGGTTATTTCAGCATCAACAGGAAGATGTTGCCATCCACACGTCTCCTCCCCGTCCTCAGGAAAATATGCAAGGTCCAACTTCATTGTGGGTCCGCTTCTGGACTTTTTCCATATCAGCGTTTATCAGAAGTATGTTTTTGTTTTTATGTTTTTCCAGTACCGCACGCTTTCTCTTGTTTCGAATTGACCTCTTGAAGGAAGCCAGGAGGATGTACTTATGGAGGAAATTCCCACCCCCCCCCCCGAGCTGTGCATGTGGATTCTTGTGGCAAGGTCGTTGTGACAACATTTCATTCTCCCTTAGGATTTTCTGGGTGCAGAATGGTTCCTGCCTGGGAGCACCCCTGGCCCTCGGCCTGCTGCCGAAAGTGGGAGGGACCGTGGCAGGTCACTGAGCTGATCCTGTCAGCATTCATTCTTCCATGTCTTGGCTTCCTGAGCATTCTCTGATGGACCATGTCTAAAATTTTTTCTTTCCCATTTCCTCACTGTCTTCAACCCAAGATACAAGTTTCTAGCCAGCGGGTATTAGAGGCCCACTTGGGAACTAGCTTCCCCGTGAGCTAGCAGCCTTTGGCTTTGAAGAGGGAAGCGGTATTGTATATCTTTGCACCTAGGCAGGATGGGATGGAAGCCAGAACGGCGTGTGTGAAGTTCCAGGGAAAGAGACTCAGAGGTCAAACTGCTGCCTCCTAGTAGATTTTTCTTTTTTTAACCTAAAAGATTTTTAAAAGGCTGGTTCTGTTCTGTCCCTGTACGTAGCAGGGAAGGACACACACCAGTGTCTTTGTGTTCCTTGCCTTTGTGACATCTGAAAGCGGTCCAAACCCAGTGGGCTCCTTGTGTCTCTGCTCATCTGAGGGCAGGGGGCCTGACGCAGTGAACCCACTGGGCCAGGAAAGCCTGACCTTTGCTCGCCTTGCTTTGCCTTCCCTGGAACGCTTTAATGTCTTGAACTCTGTTTGTCGGAGCCAGCGAGGGACAGCCGGATCCTCCGCTTTGCTGGGCCCAGGGTGTTTCTGCAAACCAGCTGGAGGCTTCTGGCCAGGCTCCCTCAGTAGAGGACTGATGACTGGCCTCACAGTGGGGCTCTGTTTGCTAATTTATGCCATTTTCCTACTTTTTATGCTTCAGTTCCTGTACATTTGAACAATGAAATTAAAACGGCTCATTTCTAGCGCATTAAACAGCTTTGTTCTCCCACTTTGGCACTGAGCCTCACGTGGAATTGTTTAAAAAGAAGGCACTCAGCTTGGGAGCATAGTGGAACTGAAGGTTTCCTGTCTGTCATTCAACGCTGCACTTCTCCCTGCCCGGCTCTGGGTGATGCAGGGCTCTTCCGGGGTGCCCCCTGGCATCTCGCGCAGCCCCAGGAGGGTGCAGATCTGGCGCCTGGGGGCCCTACCAAAGCTGGCTTTGCTGTGTTGGGGCGGTGGCCCCTGCCAGGGGGTCCTGAGTGTCCTCCTCCTTATACTTGTAGGAAAGGTTATTGACTTCATGAACTTTATTCCGTTTCTCTTATTCCTGTCCCCCTACCTTTTGTTTTGTCTTCTTTCTTTTTAAATTCCTTATTTCTGGCTTACATGTCTAATCTTCCATCTTGTCTTTCTCTTGGACTTTTCTGCTGAAGTCAATGCTTGTGTGCTTTCTTGTGGTATAATCTTTTGTCGTTGTTGTTAACTTTTCAATTGTGGATAGTTTAAGCATACACAAAACATCCACATTCAACAGTTGACCCACTCTGGTGTCATCTATACCCTCTTTACTGCACTGCCTTGCTTGGTGAAGTGTTTTTGAAGCAACTATCAGGCATCATTTTATCTTTCAGTAGTTCAGTATGCATCTCTTAAAGAGAAAGATTCTTGTGTTCTCTTTTTTAGATGAAAGAATCTCAAGGAACATCCTAAAACTTTGATTCTTCAGTGACCCTTTATGGTTGTTAAAAGCAGCATTTCTCAAAGTGCTGTATAAAAGGTGATTGGCATATAGTCATTTAAAAGTGATTTTATATTTATTTTCCTTAATATATTCTGTTTTATGGCAAGTGATTTTGGTATTCCATTTATGACAGGTAAACAAAGCAAACCAATTTTGAATTTAAAATATTAGGTAAATATAGTGTAAGAGTTAGAAATATAGCATAGACATCAGAAAACTATAACCCAAGGGTCAAATGAGGCCCACTGACTCCATCTTATAAATCAGGTTTTACCAGGGCACATTGATTTACACATTGTTCATGGCTACTTCCATGCTATAATGGCAGAGTTGTCGATGGGGATTGTATGGCCTGCAGAGGTGAAACCGTTTGCTCTCTGGCCAGCACACCATATAGGATGCGTATGGATGGCACATGAATGACTGAGGTTTGGAAAACTGCAGTCAGACCCAACGTCTAGCTTTGCAGCTGAGGTGGCTGAGAGCCAGGGCAGGGAGGAAGTTGCCCCTGGTTACTCAGCCAGGGGATGGGGTGAGAAGCTGTGGATCCTACTGCGTGGCTCTCGCCGTTACCAACTCCAGAGTTTCCCCCCATAATGTCATGCCTCTTGCTTTGTGCTCCCATCTCTGAAGTATTTCAGACAGAGCTTAACAACTATTCTAAAGCAGAAGTAACTCATAGTTTTTAGTAATGTCACACAAAATGCCCCATGTTAAGTATCTGTTGCCAACCCCTTAAATTATTAGATAGAAAAGTAATTTTAAAGGAGTAAGGAAAGTATTTGTGAAGTTGAATAATTTATCACCAAGTAGAATATACTGAGAGTCTCATAGAATGCTGAGCTGATTGTACTCTGTGATATCACTTCCACCTCTAGCATTTGTGGTGGGTATCCTGCTGGGAGGAAAGTATCAAAGTAAAATAAAATGCAAACTATCTCTAGCATGCTCTTGTGATTTTCTCATTTCACTAGCCCATTCCTACCATAATCATCAGAGTAGGTGCCGTGCTGTGTGGAGAACTCTTGTAGAATATTTTTCTTTCACATCACTCAATTGCTTCGGATGGAATAGCCATGAGATTCTATTGACCCCTAGATTCTTCTCGGGTGTCTCTGTTTTCCCCCAATTTTAGACAAATACTTGAGGAAATGGGGAGCTGTTTTTTTTTTTGGTTGTGATTTTGAGATGACTTTTTCTCTTTATTTACGGTTCATAATAATAATTATGTGTCTTGTGGGAAAGATAATGGGCTAGCATGATTCTGTGATTTACTTAGACTTGTACTGTCCAATTCAGTAGCTGCTTAGCCACATTTGACTATGGAGACCTTGAAGTGTGGCTGGTGTGCGTGCGAATGCCCTGTAAAAATGAAAAATAAGCACTGAGTTTTGAAGAGATAATACAACAGAAAATATAAAAATAGTTCATAATTTAAAAATAACGATTACATGCTCAAGTAGTAGTATTTCTGATATATTTGATTAAACCAAATGTCTTTCTTTTTAACTTTCTAATATGTTTTTCAGAAATCTTAAAGTTATAGATGTACTTTGTGTTATATTTACTTTGAAAAATTCAAGGTAAGAGTAAGTGAGGAAAAATTTGACAAGGCAAGAATGAGGAAGGTTGACTTGTTTGATGCTGAAGAATATTGCTATGATGTTTGAAGTTACTATAGCAAAAACGTACCATTGCTAAGATTCATAGACTGATGGAAGGAAACTTGTAGCTGAGATTCCAGCTCTTAGTGTTTGTGCTCAGCAAATGTAAAGGTGGCTTCAAATCACTTGAGGGGAAATGTATGATTGTTAAGTCAGTAGTCTCAAACTTATTATTTGGTAAGAAGATTTTCAATTTGAGTCTTATTGTATATTTTACCCCCAAATAGATTCCAAGTAGATTAAGAAAAGAAATGAAGAAGCAAAACATTTGAAAAGAACTGTAACATCATGTAGTCAAAGGTATATTGAATTTCCAGAATGAAAACGGTAGAATAAATGGTAAAAGAAAAACCTTGAATAGACAAGAGAAAAAATCAAGTTCTATTCCTTAAAATAAATCTGATAAAGTTAGAAGTTCTATACATCAGGCATAAGAACAAGGAAAACAGTTCAATAGTTCCTGACACCTTGAAGAAGTAAGGTTCAGGAAAATGACATCTAATGCATTTTGGAGCTTTCTGAATTCACAGGGGCTTATTCTTGCCAGTCTTTCCTGCATTAATAGGGTTGTCAGATTTGACAAATTAAACTTTGGGGCACCTGCTTAAGTTTGAACTTCAGATGAACAGCAAATAATTTTTAGTATAAGCATATGTCATACAGTGCTTTCCTAAAAATGTTGTTCATTTGAAATTAAAATTTAATTGGGTATCCTGTGTTTTTTTCTTGCCAACTCAAGGTCTGGAAATTCCAGGCCTCATTATACAGAAGGGAAAGGAAGGAACAGGAACTGAGTAGTTTTGTGATAGCACCTGCTGGAGAAAGGACCTAGGGTCCAGCTGCCCTAACAAACAGGATTTTAAACCAGTTGCTGCATTTGAGCCCTGAACCTCTCTACTGGCTCCTGTAATATGGGGCATCTCTGTGTCCTAGGCTGTCCAGGATTTTGCAAGGTCAGCTGGTTGTCTCAACAGATGAGAAGAATCCAGCCCTAAATCCCAGTTACTCTGTCTTCTTCATGTATCTTGTTTGTTTAGAACCCTTCTCATACCTTATACTGTGAGTTTATTTACTCACTCCATTCCCTTATTGTCTTCCAGTGTTGTTTCAAGAAGTGTAGAGCAGTGTGTTTCCTATGATGAATAGGAAGACAGCGTTAAAGGGGATATACATTTTAGTTATCCAGTTAATACTTGATTTATGTTTATTGAAGAATGGAAAAGCTGGAAAACTGGTGATAATAGACATAGGTAAGAATACTGTATGTCCCAGGAGAGATCCCGTTTATGACTGGTGTCCTAGTAGTTATTAATAGTTATTAGCTGGAGTTATTTCAGTGTCTTTGCTCTTCCTCCAGCTTTACTCTCCTAAGTGTCTCTGTTTGGGTGGGAAATTATTTGGTTCTGATAGACTTAGGGGAGGGGAGGTGTTAAGTATAGAGAACAACCGCTTCCAAGGGAACTGGCAGCTGACACCTGTGGAAAGCTTCTGGTCAGTTTTGAGTGCTGTGATGGTTATTTCTTTGTGTCAATTTGACTTGCCACAGGGTGCCCAGATTAAGTATTATTTCTGGGTGTGTCTGTGAGAGTGTTCCTGGGTGAGATTAGTATTTGAATCAGTTCACCAGTAACTATCCTTGTCAAATGAAGACTAGACTATCATCTAGTCTTTTGAAGGCCTGAATAGAACAAAAAGCTGAATCAGGATGAATTCGTCCCTTTTTCCTATATGATTGTTTAAGGTAGGACATGTCATCTCATCTTCTCTAGTCCTCGGTCTGGGGTGTCTTTACTGGCCTTCTTAGTTCCCAGGTTTTCAGAGTTAGTCTGAATTGCAGCGCCAGCTTTCCTGGTTCTCTACCTTAGAGACTGCCGACTGTGGGTCTTCTCAGCCTCCTTAATCATGTGAACCAACTGCTCATTGTCTGTCTATCTGTCTATCTTTGAAGATTTTGAGTGTGAGTGGGTGGGTCAGGGGAACAAACCAGACTTCGTTTCTCTGGAGAAACCTGACTAATATGGGTGCTAACTCCTATGTGGATAGACATTGAGGATAATCAGAGTTTGAGAAAGCAACCAATGTGTCGGAAAACCCGTACAACCAGAAAAATGGGATTCCAAAGAAATGGAGAAATGGGAGACAAGGAAACATTTGAAAAACCTGCAGTATTCTCAAAGATAAAACTATGTGTCAGGTAAAAAAAAAAATAGGAAGCTTAAAAAATAGGGAAAAATACTTGAAAAGTGAGAGCCAAAATAAAAAATTTGTTAGATGGTTTGGAAGGTAAAATTAAAGACATTACCCCACAAGAGAATAAAACAGTGAAGATGTGGAATCAGGTAAGGGAATAGGCAGCCAAGAATTTGGTGTGGTTGTCTGACACCTCCTCAGTGAAAAGAGTACAGGAGAGGAATTTCATCAGATCTCAAAGTCAGTTTTCCAGAACTGAAGATGGACTCTCAAGATGGGTAGGGCTCAGCTGGCATAGTGGGGTTTGTGGTGTGTGGAGAATCCATACTTGGGTATATAGTACTGAGGCACAGAACACCAGGGATAGAAAGGCAGATGTAAAGTTTGCAGAGAAGAGATCAGGAAATGGGTTGGTATTAGTATTTTCAATGTATAATAGCATCTAGGAGAAGGACAGCTCCCCATCTAGACTCTATAGGATGACAAACTGAATCAAGAGAGCGAAGATCGAGTATTGAGCTGACTAGAGCATAGGCAAGGTTTCCTTTATTTATTTATTTTTCTTTATTTTTAAATTTTTATTTATTTATTTATTTATTTATTTTTGGTACTGGGGTTCTAACCCAGGGGCAGAGCCAGATCCCCAGCCTCTCCCCACCTTTCTGAATTTTAAGATAGGGTCTCCCTAAGCTATCCAGGTGGGACTTGAACCTGCAGTTCTCTTACTTACACCTCTGTAAGTACTGGGACTACAGGTGTGTGCCACTGTGCCTGGCTTTCTTTTTGTTTTTCATCAGAGAAGGACATAGGATCTAAGATACAGAGAATCTGGCTTAGGATTCAGGAAGACCTTAGGGTGACAGGTAGGCAGTGGACTTCTTCAGGTTAGAGCAGAGGAAGACCTTAGGGTGACAGGTGGGCAGTGGACTTCTTCAGATTAGAGCAGAGGAAGAAGGGAACCAGGGTGCGGTGTTGACACATAAGGAACTGGAGCTGGTAGATCATCTGCTATATTTGGGCAAAGACACAGGTTTTTGATAGATTTGTTACAGGAGAATTAGTGACAGGAATGTGTATGGTTAGCAAATGAAAATATAAGCAACTTTTAAATTGAGAGAGGAAATACAATTATGTCTTATTCTTTAGCTTAATAATGAAGTTTTTCATGGGCAGTATTTACATAACTGGGTGTTTTAAAAATTGTGACTGATGGAAAGATGGAGAGAGGTGAAGCAGAGGATTACAGTAAGAGCTAAGTCTTCATTTGCCACAACGAAGCATTAATTAATAAGGTAGTGGATAGTGTACATATTGCTGTTGTTGATATTTTGCAATACACAGACAAATACCAGAGTAAAGAAATTAGAGTTGCAAGTGGGTGCCTCTGAGGCTGGAATTGGGTGGCTGTGAAACACAGAAAGGGAAGTTAGAAAACATTGAGGGGGAGGATGACCTCTTGGTTACCCAGCATCATTGTGCCACATAAAATACAGGATTGTCAGTTGTATTTGAATTTCAAATATACAGTGAATATTTCAAAAGCAGGAATATGCTCATGCCATATTTGTGATGTACATACATTAAAGTATATTTGTACTTCATCTTAAATTCAAATAAAACTCAGCATCCTCTGTTGCTTAGTAACCATTATGTGTATGTATTTTCTTGATGAAAATAAATAGAATCTGTTATAATGTATACATAAAAAAGTTTGAAGATGATATACCTAACCTAGTTGTGGGTACTTCTGAGGTGTATCATTGGGAAAGGAAAGGGTCATTAATTTCTCCTTTGAATTTTTGTATTTGAAGTCTTTTGTTGCAAGCACACATGAATTTCAGGAGTAAAGAGAGCCACAGATACTTAGGGCCGTGACAGTGCTGACCGACGCGTACATGGCTGAGGCCCACTGAGAAGGGGCTGCTCTGTCTGGGTGCTGGGAATGGGGTCATGGAGGTTTAACCTGGGGAAATTTTGAACTGAGTTAAAGCTCAGTATGAAGTTACCACAAAAAAAGATTAAAACTGTTTTGAGACCACATTTAGAAGACTACTAGAGACTTTATGTCCCAGGAGAAAAGACGGTCTCGTTACTATTGGTGTTTCACAATTGGGATGATTGTCCTGTCCTTTGTGCTCATTCCCCTGAGGTATACCGACTGGCCTTGGGAGCCAGAACAGTGAAGCCCTGCTATTACCCAGCATTGAGAGAGAGCCAAACTGTTGCCAAGCTCTAAAGCAACCATGTTGCTCTGGGTTACACCAATTCTGTTTGGGGTTTGGGCTCTGATAATAAAGATAAATATATGAGCCGCGAGGTCATTAACCCTGGCTGCTGAAATAAGGAGCCACCAATTTCAGGGGCTTACCATCATACAAATTCTGTCTTGTGATCATCTGATGTGGTTCCCTTTGAAGGACTGAAAATCACTTGGGCACCTAGGTTCTTCTCATCTGGAGACTCCACTGTTCCCTAGGGACTTCTTAGAGCCTCTGGCTTGTCTCATTTGGCCAGTCAACTGTGAACAAACCAACGAGAGACAGGTTAGAAGATTGTGTCAGAGGACCCATGGACATTGTTTCTGCTCCGGTTCACTGGTCAGAGCCTAGTCATGTGGACCCAATTTCTTTTCAGGGGACGCTGGGAAGTGTAGTCTTCCTGGGAGCCTGGGAAGAACAGGGGGCTTTTAGAAGGAGAATAGGCCTCCAGGAAGACACTGCCACAAGGACTAAAAGTATTTCACATACTCATTGTTTGCATGTCAGCAGACTAAGGTGTTCGTATGTTTAGGCTCACTAAATCTGAGAGTCCTGTGCTAAGGTCCCCATCTTCCTTGCCAGGAGCAAAACCTAGAGACAGAGCCATTGGCCAAGGTCATAAGCTAGCCAGTGGTAGGGCTTGTGGCACCACTGTGTCCTCGGCTGTTCTCTGCTTGTACTTTAATCACTTATTTAAATAGAGCATAAGCAAATTTAAGGCCGAGTTGAAGATGTGTCTGGGGTCTGTTCCTCTGTTCTAGCAGCGTTTTCTCCTATTCTGTCTGAGACGTGAGCAATCCATTTCTCTCTCTCGCTTAAACCCAATGTGAGCCTTCCTGGAAGAGAGGAGGTTGGTGTGGGACCCCTGGTGGCAGTCTTCCAGGCTAGGTGAGAGTAGTCTTGTGCATTTGTCTGTGTTTCCTGGGGAACGTCACAGGCGCTGTGCGTGTTCCCCCTTGTGGAAGTGGGCCGTGGAGCATGGTCAGTGGTCAGAGGAAGGTGCTGACGATGTGAATGAAGGGAGGTGACAAATCTCTTGTCTCCGTAGCTTCATCATAGGAGCTGTGAATCGGTGCCACTTGACAGAAAGCATTTCCACCAGATTACTTTGGTTTAACCGTCCTGGATGCATCTGTTTTCATGACATCCATTATTGGAAAAAGTGATCTACAGCCCTGCTGGCTGAGTGACTGCCTTGCTGTGAATCCTGCCTCCCTCGTTCCTGTCACTGGAGCTCAGTGATTCACAGTCCCTTTTAAAGTCAGGGTTACACTGTTAATGACTTGAGGTTCACCATGCACCTCCTTTGCATTTTTCCTGAATCGTCTGAGTGCTGAATGTGTTCTGTTGTTTCTTCAGTTGGTTGGTTTTGTTTACTGATTGTTTTTCATGTTGTGGGTTTTTCTCAGGCTCTCCGTGTAAGAGCTGGTTCTCCAGTAAACTGGGGACTGGGTGGCTGGTGTGGTGTGGGAGGTGGCAGTTTCTGAGTGGCCTCTGCCTTGGCCCCGGGAGGGCCTGCAGTTCTGACTAGGTAGCTGGGAGCCACCTTTCCTCCATCCCCCGCGCCTGCAGGTAGTTAGCGCCTGGGTCTAGTCCCTGTGTGACCTTGCTGATGCAAGTGTCTCTGCTTTCAGCCGAGTGTGGCCAGTGGGCTTCTCCTTGCTTCTTTCATTTTGAACAGGCATATCTAGTACTGCTCTGCGCAGCTTTCCCTTTCTTGTTTTAGAGAATCACTGTGTAGGTAGTAATTTGAAAACTTTCCCTCCTGGTTATCTCAAAATATTTGGTGAGGAGAATGAGGTAGGGAGGGAAGTTTCAGCTTAGGTGTAGTTTACCGTCTTGTACTAAACGTTCATACAATTTTAGAAGATTTTAAGATATGCATTGAAAATAATGAGACACCCTTGAGGATACATACAGCAAAGCAAGTCTGGGAAATAAATTGGGCCCTTAGAAGAGTTTTTTTTTTTTTTTTTTAAATAAGGTTATTTGTCCATTCTGTATCCCCCTCTTTCCTGTCTCTTTATTTGTACTTGGTGACCTTGCTACAGATGAAAGGTCTGATAGGGGTTGAAACTCATGGGATATGGGACAGTTTTCCAGAGAACTGTTAACTAATGGAAATAGAGGTCAAAAATAATTATTCCTGTATCTTTTCTGTGCTGAGTGAGGCTGAAAGGAGTTCACCCATTAAATTACATTTTCAAAGTTCTATTCCAGCATATGCTCCTCCTCAACTTTCTTTAAAGAAAGCATAGTGTGAAAGCCTTTTAACTTTGATGGAAGAAAGGCAGGAACGCTAGTTGGTGATGGTAGAATCTCTCATCTTGCTGTCTGTCCCAAGAACAAAGATTTTTAAAAACCTGGATTCAAGCAGTTCTTTTGGATCCCATTAATGGAATATAACCTTAATAGATTCCTGCAGAGGGTATTCTAAAGGTTGCTAACTCTCTAAACATCTTTGATCTTTAACTTTTTATCATTTTGCTGTGTAAATTTTCTGTGTTCTTTTTGCCTTTATCACATAATTGAATATCTAAGCAGTTTGTTTAAAAAAATCAAAATCCCTTTAGAGATGAATGTTGCACATGTACGAGAATTATAAGAATTGCTGATCACTGGGTTTGAGATGGGTTTACCATTTATTGAGCATCTACTGTGTACTAGGTACTGTTCTAGCCTCTCAGGATCCCTGAGTAAACAGAAGAGAAGCTCTGTGCCCTGGCAGGGCTTGTGTTCTGGTGGGAGAGACAGACAATAAAGATAACAGGTAAGAAAATTTAAAAAAGGTTTGCTAGAAATTGAAAACAAAAAATAGAAAAAGTGGATATGTGGGAATGTAGTATCTCAAAGTGACACCTCCAGGCCAGCTTTTCAGCTGTCAGCTTTCCACCATGTAAAAGGAGGTCTGGAGGTACAGACTTATCAGGGTTTTGTTTCATTTTGATTATTTTTTTGGTGATACTGGGGATTTAACCTAAGGCTTTTCACATGCTTAAGAAAGTGTGCTACTGCTGAGCTCCAGTCCCAGCCCAACTTCTCTGGTTTTTGGGCAATGTAGTGGCCAGTGTATTTTAATTGTCCTATCAGGTTAATTAAACAATTATTTCTTAGCTAGTATACTTCTTTGCAGGAAAATTAACAAATGTAGTTTAAATATTTTTATCTCATGGTATAAGACAACTCATATTGGCCTAAAGAAACAGTTCTTTTTTTTGTTTTTAAGCTGGGATTATAATAACCTGGTAAGGACACTAGATTTCTGGAGTTTGCTCATCTGTCAGACACAGCCTGATTGTTGGAAGAGTAGATGAGGTAGTTAGTGGACATGAAAAGTCTCTGTGAAATGCAACTCATCATATCCAAGAGGGAGACACTGAAGGTTTCAAGGTAATTCATGCAAGCCCTTGGGGGAGAACTTAGCTCACCATTTGGAAGTCAGAGGCTTGGGCCTTCTGCCGTCCATCCTTCCCATTGCCTGCCCACACTGCCAAGGGTCCATCATCTGGGCTTACCCTCCAAGCTTCTCTGCCCATGCTGAGACCCTGAGTTAGACCAGGGAAGAAGGTAGTGAGTCCCACTATCTCTTGGTAGCTTATAGATGACTGGTGGGCTGCATCTTGAGAAGGGCCTGGGCTGATTTTTAATGGAAGGATGTGGTAACAGAACTGGCTATGTATGCCAGGGAATGCATTAAATATTATTCAATTTTTAGCATGAATGATACACATATGATTCAGGTGTCAAAAAATATGAAAAGAAAAACAATTTATCTCTCGATTTTCCATTTGCTCAGTTCCTACTCTCCATCTATTTATTACCAAATAGGTAATCATTGATAGTACTTCATTTTGCCCTCTTGATTTATGTTAATTCACATAAAAGCCTCTGCTAGCATGTACTCCTTCTTCCGCTTTGTTTTTTACATGATAACATACTATGTACTTTGCTATTACCCCTGCTTTTTTTTTTCCACTTAAGAACATTGTGTTAATCAGATTTCCATCACTGAAACAGCATACCTGAGATGAACAACTTAAAGGAGGTTCATGATTTCAGGGGCTTCAGTCCATGGCTGCTTGACCATGTTGTTTTGACCTTGTTGTAACACTGTACATCATGGTGGGGGCACATGGTAGAGAAGACTGCTTATTTCATGGCAGCAGGGAAGCAGAGAGAGAGACAGGAGGAAGGTAGCTTCCCACTACTTCTTTGAAGTTATCACACTCCAAATGGCCCATTTCCTTTTACTAGGCCCCACTTCCTAAAGGTTCCACCACCTTCTGGTAATACCATGGCCCTGGGATCAGGCCTTCACTACATGGGCCTTTGCAGGACACTTTTAAATAAGAGCAAATAATATCACCTTTTGAAAGTGTTCCCCTATCAGAACACAGATACTTCCTTGGTTCCTTTCATAACTTCATGGTGTAGGGTGTTGTATGAGTAGTTACTATACTTTTAACTGTATCTCATTGAGAGACTTGTTTTGTGCAGTTATTCACAGTGCTACCATGCATACGTTACACATATATCATTTCACTTGTGGACACTTTTAATTCTGGATAAATTCCTAAAAGTGAAAATGTAGACATAAAAGCTTTATGTGTTGATAATTTTGATGGATCCTACCTAACTGACCCTTAGTGGGTTTGCAAACATTGCCACCCTACCAGCCATTTATGATAACATATGTTTCCCCAGTGTCTTGCCAGTATATGTATTGGTAACTTTTGAGCTTCCTTATCCCTTTGAGGGTATTGGCTTCTTCTCAGTGTCCTCCTCGAAGATCAGGTTCCTGGCCTCTTTGGATATTACCTTGCATGACACCACAACCTGCTCTATGCTACACGTGTTCTTGACATTTGTCTGCAGAACTCAGTTAGACTAGTGCATTTTTTTAAGGAGCTGAATACTTTCCTCCTACTATCTAGGTGTTCCTAATTGCTGTCTTAGTTGACAATGACTCAATAGTTTTAATTTTCTCTGTCATTAGCTTCTTTACCAAAATAGAAAGTTATCTATGAATTAATGCCTAATTAGCAAAAGGGTAACTATTATTTAAAGATACTTAGGAATTGCCGAATAAAAAATACATTTATACAATGTAATTTATTTTACTGTTTCCTTAGGATTTTTGTCGTTATTTTGTTCTGTTTTTTGATACTGGAGATTCAACCTAGGGCCTTCTCACTGAACTATGTCCCTACAATTTCCAGTCTTTGGAGGTGCTGTGAGTCAGTACCAGGGCCTCTCGAATGATAGGCAATAACCCAGCATCATTTTTTTTTTTTTTTTGAGACAGGATCTGGCTGGCGTTGGACTTTCAGTGATTTCCCTGCTTCAACCTCCCGAGTGCTGGGATTGCAGGTGTGTGCCACACTGCACCTGGCTTAGCATTTATTTTTATTTTTATTTTTATTTTTTTTATTTTGAGACAAGGTCTCACTTAGTTGCCAAGTTGCCTACGCTGGGCTTGAATTTGCAATTCTCTTGCCTCAGCTTCCTACAGTTCTGGGATTACAGACATGCATTACCATGTCTGCCTTTTTCTATAGTTTTTATGGTTTACTTTTTGAAGTATTAGATTTATTAAAGAAAGCAGAGAAAGGTACACAGCAAAGCAAAGGCATCATCAAAATCGATGTGTTTATTCAGTGCTAAGGCTGCAGGGGAAGCTACAGAAATTATAACTTCACCCTTCTCTCTCTTGTCAAGAAATTCCTGCACACCTTGAGGAACCTTACTTTAAACTCAGGGTGTGGAAACAAATCTTTTGTCCTATAGTGGATGGTTGTGGAGGGTAGGGAGACTCCAATGTCACTTCCATTTCTTGTTTGTGGAGCAGAGATGGGGGGGACCTGGGCCTCCTAGAATATCCAGTGAGGAACATGGCAGGGCACTTTGGCTTAGGACCCCCTCCAGGTTTCCTGTTGCCCTTCCATGTATGTCAGCTCTGTGTGTTCGTGGTTCTTCACGGTGACTCATCTGTGTGTATAACGTGGGCTGCTGAGTTGATAATCCAAGGTCAGACTCTCCACTCTCAACTGTTTGTTCTGACCCCTCCAGATCACCTGCTTCAGTGACTGGGAACAGTGCCCAGAGGTAACAAATGCTTCCACACATGGTTCTTTGTCACTGAAACTGGGTCAAATTTTCTTTCTTTAGGAAAATGCCCAGGTTTTTGACTTCCTGAAAATCTTACTTTTCACCCCATTTGAAAGATTGTTAATGGATTAATTTAAATAGAAATAATAAAAACTTTTTTCTTCAGTCCTTCTATTCTTATATTAATTAGCACATTTCTATAATGTCAGTGCAGCTATTTATCAGCATGAGTTTGGGCCATTAAAGACTCCCTTCCTGCCCCAGACCCAGCACATCATGATACAGGAACAGTGCTCCCTTAATCTTGTTCCTTGGTTACCAGTCCATTGTCTTCTAGTGGATGTCTCCATGTCTCCATTAAAGATTGTCCAAGGAAGGTGAGTGTTCCCTCTTTCTTCTGTGATCCTCACCCAAGGATAGTGCCTTTCCCTGTACGGTGTGAGGGATCTTGGCTGAATTAAGAAATCCCTGTAACTTGTTGCCTTCAGTTTCCCCAATGTAGAGATCATATCTGCCACTCTTATGTTTACCAATCTGTGATAAAGTACCATACAGCTGTTAGGCTTTCTAATGCTGTAATGGGAAAAGATAAGTGTGGAGATTGATGATATAGTAGATATGGAGGCTCATGATAGTGGCGTGTGGACAGTAGAAGTAAAGTTGGGATCCAGTCAAGATTTACTTATCTTGATGTCCTCTTGGATTTCCAGGGGAAAAGGAAAGTTTCTAGCCTTGACATCTCTAGCCTTGGGTCCCTGTCCAATACTTGAAGCTGACAAAGCTCATTCCATAGGGAAATGATGGGTGAAAGGGTGGTAGGAGTCAGTTGGATGGCTGGTTCACCGCTGGGCCAATGCTGCCATGCTGGGGTGCTCTGTGTCTTGGCATTTGTTTTAGTCAGTTCTTCATTGCTGTAACAAAATGCCTGATACAGGCTAACTTTTGAAGAAAGTGGCTTATTTTATTCATGAATTTGGAGGCTGATAGTGCAAACAGTATCATGCAGGTGCTGGTAAACCCCCCTCTTCTTTTGGCTGCATCACCTTATGGAAGATGGGAATTGTTATGGTTGATGCATTGTGTCAATTTGAGAAGTTTAGAAGTTTTACTAAGAGACTCAGCAGGGAGCCAGGGTTCTTACTTGATAAATATCCTCCTCCTGTGCAAGAGGAGGACAAGGAGATTTTGTGAGTGACACACTCATACTGGAGGGGAGTGGCCTGTGTACAATACAAGGGAAGAAAAGAGGTTTGGTTTTCCCCCTTTTGTTCTAGCAGCTTTTGCTGGCTGCTGCCTTAAAGTATTGTCCCGGTGCCATGCCACCTTGCCTTGGAGCCAGCTGATTATGGACTGAAACCTCCAAAAACTGTAAGCTAAATAAACCTTTTCTTCCCTGATTTTGGGTATCAGGTGTTTTGACTCAGCAACAAGAGAAAAGTAACCAGTACCTGAATAGTTGGGAGCACATGCAGAACAAAAACAGATATGATATCGCCAAACAGGAAGTTAGAGGTTCAAAAGGCCAAAAATTAATCTTTTATAACAACTTTTCTCTTGAGAACTGTCAAGGCATCACATGAGAATGACTTTGATTTCTTCTAAGGGCAGAGCCCTCAGTGACCTGTGGATTTCACATGAGGCACTGTCTCTTAAAAATTACACAAACTCCCACTTGGCCACACTGAGGATTAAGCTCCCAATGGATGGACACTTTCAGGAGAAACTTCCTCCAAACCTTAGCAACATTTTAGGTAGAAACATTGTGATGAAGATGCTTAGGAATTTTCTGGGCTTTCTGGACGCTGGAGGTCAAGCCTAGTTGGAATGGGGCCTTCAGTGCGTCTTGTGATAACTCATAAAGACACCTCCTGGAGGGGCAAAGCCAGCATTTGATTATTCTCATGGAAGAATTCTCATATTCCAGAAGACTGTGGCTGAGATAATTGGTTCTTTAGACTCATCACTTACCATGCCTCGAGATCTAGCATTTATATTTTGGTGATTGTGTGTCCATGGGCATGTTTATTAATATTTTATCTAGGTTGGTGGACATACACAGGGGCTGTAAAACTGACCTTTGCAGTTAATGAATTGTGGACCTGGTTGATGCATAGTGGGCTGTCATCAAAGATACCAAGGATAGGTGAATAGGTCATATCTGCCATAGTCCTTATCCTGGTGAGCCAGGGCTTTTTGCTGCAGGTTATATATGAAACTATACATGGTATCAGCATTATGGCTGAAAAGGGGGTGTGGTTGATGCTTCCATTGATTTAAATAGCTTAGAAGTTTGTGCCGAGGCATGAGGAGCCTCATGAGGTTGGGCAGGTGTGATATATCCAAGCAGCTATGATACATCCGAGTTCCAGCTGGTGTCCAGAGGTGACAGCACAAGGTTAAAATACAACACTGGTGTTTAATGCCTTGTAATACTGAAATGCAGGTAACAGTGGCAGAAGTGAGATGATCTCTGTGGTTCTCATCGTTTAGTGCTTAGAGACTGACATCAGCAGGGGCTGGAGCTCAGCACCTAGGCCCTTGGTCCTTTGACAGGAGTATCCAAGAAGGGAAGGTAGTTACAAATTAAACACAAAATCAAACACAATACAGCCTAAAATCTGAAATGCTCCAGAATCTGAAACTTCTTGATGCCAGCGGACACCACAAGTGGAGAGTCCCACATCATGAAAGTTTCTTTCTTATACAACATTGTTAAAAATATTGTACATAATTCTCCAATTGTTATGTATAAGGTGTGCACGAAGTAAATGAGTTTGGTGTTTAGAGCTGGATCTCATGCCCACAGTATCTCATTATGTATATACAGATATGCCCAATTCTGAAAGAAAAAACCCAAATCCAAAACACTTGAATAAGAGATACTCAAACTGTACCTCAGAGGAGGATCATCAGATGAGGCCTCTTCCAAGCATCAGTCAGCTGAGCTGTGACTGCAGGCTCGTCCTGTCCCTTGCGGGCCTGACCACCCGGGCTGTGGACGCGGTCATCACTGTCCTCCCTGGGCTACTGCTAGCTCCTGAGGAGAGCAGCCGCAGGAACCCAGAGTCGCCTCATCTCCATCCCAGTGTTCTTCCTTCCCCAGATTTAGTAGGTATAAATGACAAAATTTGTATCTATTTATATTGTATGATGTGATTTTTTGATTGATATATGTATACGTTGTGAAATTGTTGAATCAGGCTAATTAACATATCCATACTTCATAGCTTAATGATCTTTGTGTGTGTGTGTGTGTGTGTGTGTGTGTGTCTTCAAACATTTAAGATCTAGTCTCAGGAGTATTCAAGTGTACAATACAGTTTTATTACTAAAGTCAGCACATGCTTCCATGGATTTCTAGGACATACTCATTGTAACTGAACCTTTGTACCTTTGACCAACATCTACTATTCCACACCACCCCATGAAAATATCCTTATGCATATGTGGGCTTGGGTTTTTGATTTTAGGATCCAAGACTTATCTTTTGTTTTGGCATGTGATGTTTACACTCACTGAGGTTGTTAGGCTCCTGTATGTGGCACATCTTTATTCCACTGTTTTCCCCTTCCCCTCCTCTTTACTCCTTGCCCATGTTCCCTTAGACTCCTTCCCTACTGCAAAGCTCTGTCATCTTGTCCCCTTCTATCCATCCTTTATTATGCTCTTTGTTCATACTTTGCCTTACTCAAATGAAGAGATACCATATAGTATTTAAACTTGTGTGTTTGGTTTATTTCACTCAGTGTTATATTTTCCAAGTGCATCCATTTTCCTTCAAATGCCTCAGATTTATTATTCTTTATGGCCCAGTAGTATTCCATTACATATAGATACCACATTTTCTTTATTCAGTTGTCTGTTGAGGATACATAGGCTGTGTCCAGGATTTAGCTATTACGAATTGTGCTGCTATAAATATCGGTATGCATGTATTGTTGTAGTAAGGCAACATCAGAAACAGAAGTTCCTTGCTTCTGGACAGGCAGAACCAGTACTGCCAAAATTGGCCATACTCCCCAAACTGCTACACACATTCATTGCAGTCCCAATCAAGGTACCAAGATCATACTTTACAACTCTAGAGAAAACAATCCTAAAATTCATATTGAACCAGAAAAGCCCCAGGATAGCAAAAGGGATTTTAGTTAACAAGAGCAAGGCAAGAGGTCTTACAATACCTGTCATCAAGCTGTACTATAAAACAACAGAGATAAAAACCACAATACTAGAACAAAAACAGTTATGTGGGTCTGTGGAACAGAATAGAGAATACAGAACCATCCACAGACAAATTCAGCTGTTTGATCTTTGACAAAGAGGCCAAAAGCATACCTTGGAGGAAAGCATATTCAACAAATGGTGCTGGGAAAACTTGTTATCTGTTTGCAGAAGAGTGAAACTGGACCCATATCTCTCACCATATGCTAAATTAACATAAAAGTGATGAAAGAGCTAAACATTAAAACAGAAACATTAAACCTATTGAAAGATAGAGTAGATAAAACACTTGAAGACATAGGTGAAGGAAAGGATTTTCTAACGATCTTGATTGAACAAGAAATAACAGCATAATCAACAAATGGGATTATATCAGACTAAAAAGCTTCTTACAGCAAAAGAATCAATTATTAGAATGAAGAGACAACCTACAGAATGAGAAAAAGTTTTTGCTAGCTACTGCTCAGAAAGAGGGCTAATACCCTAGAATGTATGAAGAACTCAAAAAACTTAAACCACCTAAAATTAAAGACCTGGTCAAGAAATGGGCAGGAGAAATAAGCAGGCACTTCATATGAGGAAGAATTCCAAATGGTAAACAAATATATAAAAAATGCTGGACACCTCTGAGGATTAGAGAAATGAAAATTAAAACAACACTAAGAGTCTATCTTACTTCGAAAAGAATGACTGTCATTAACAAATCAAATAATAACAAATGCTGGTAAGGTTGTGGTGAAAAAAGGAACTCTTCTACATCATTGGAGGGAATGTAAACTAGTACTACCATTGTGGAAATAAGTATGGAGATTCCTTATAAAACTGAAATTAGAAATTCCATGCAACCAGCTATCCCCCTTCTAGGAGTCATCCCCAAAGACCCTAAGATTTATCTTATCTCTGCTGTTGGCAGGCATTCCCTGGAGGACAGAAGAGGGCTAAGACATCTTTTTACTTTAGCATCTGTCACTCAACCTCAGTCCTTAGAACAGGGCTTACACATGTAATTCCTAGACCCGCTGGCTCACAAATTCTTGCTAGTGCCAGTGGATGTGAAATTTATTTCCTCTGGTCCCTTGACTAAAGAGCATTAATAGTGCGGGGAGGCATTCATACATGTGAACATATCCCATTCAGTGGCTAAGCTTTCTATTCTGAGCTTAGTCTTCTTCTTTTATTTAAACTATCCTTTCCTTTATGAAATGATTGTGGTGGTAGACAGTATATATCTATGTGTGTATGTACACATGTGTACTTAGGTCTTTTCCCTCTTCCACGTCCTTGCTTTGTTAAGTAAAAACTTAGCAATCAGTGGCCTCCCTTTCTTAAATCTCTGACCCTTTTAACAGCAGTGTACTCTGTTCCTATGTGGCCATCTACATTCACTCATCCGCGAGTTTAGTTGTATGTGGGTGTGTGGCTGGCATGGGGATAAGGCAGAGACAGCATGTAAGAAGTGTGATACCCACTCTACAGAGGCTCTGAGAGATGACATCTTTCTAATCTCAACTCCCAGGCTTCTTACTATCAGTCTTCTCAGAATAATATACTTCTTCACATTTCAGTGATTATTAAAAATTTGTGTTTTGATGAATATTTCAAATTTATGTGTACTTGTTATCATACTAGACAAAAGCCAATATTTGTATGACTGTCGAAATAGCCTACTTTCCTTTGAAGTTTCCATGGTAGATTGTCAGCCAGTTGTTCCCCCAAGAGCATTAGGGGTGGGCTGTGAGCAGTAGAGTGTTAGGCCTATAATTGAACTTCTGGATTAATATCAATATTTTAAACTAATTAGGTAACGAAAAAGCATTTCAAAGAAAGCATAATGGCTTCTTGTGCTCCAGCTGGAAGGCAGCACAGCATAATTGTCTGGTTGGAAAAGCTTTTTAACATCAGTGATTTAACTGAACACATTTGAAGGAAACATAGGAATAATGCATTAACTATTTTGTTTTTGTCAAAAATAAGTCCAGGTGGAAGATACTAGTATACAGCCAGTACTAAGAACATGATGGTAGTGAGAGACCAGGAAATCATCCATTAAACTGTTATTTTTGCGAGCACCTGCCTGTGTGTGTGTTTGGAGGATGCTTTGGGGTCGAGTCCAGTGAAGGTTTCTGGCTTTCTGGAGCCTCTGTGTGCTGGGGGAGACAAATAAGAACACAACAAATAATTCCAGATAGAGACCAGTGCTACAGAGAAGGTAAAAATGAGGCAGTTAGTGTGGTTAGCGCAGGAGTGCAGGGTGGCCTCTCCAAAGTGAGCAGGGCCCCTCAGAGCACAGGGGAGGAGGAGGAACCAGCTCCTCCAGGAATGAGCAAGGCAGGGGGGAAGGGCGGTGGCGGGGGTGTTGCGGAGAGCAACCAGAGCTTTTCCTAGCAGAACAGTGACTAAGGGATGGGCAGGGTCTCAGGGGACAGGCGACCTCAGTCAGTGGTAGTGAACCTTCTCTTTGACTCTGTCTGTGATGTTCCACACCTTGCTTTGGGCTAGGTAGATAACTGACACTGTGGTAGGTGAAATCCTGACTATTGGGGCACATCAAGTCCTAATCCCTGGAATTTGTGTTACTTTATTCAGAAAAAGATCTTTGCAGGTGTAATTAAATTCAGGATTGTGAGATGAAGAGATTACCCTGAACTACTCACGTAGGACACTGAATTCCAATATGGTTACCCTTCCACGTGTTGGTAGAGCTGTATTCCTCTGGGGGCTCTCAGACAGACCCTATTCCTTGGTTTTCTAGCCTCTGGATATTACCCTGGTTGGTGGCTCCTTCCTGCTATGGCATTACTGCATCTTCTGCTTTTCTTGTTGTATTTCCCTCCCTCACTCTCCGCCTTCTCTGCCTTATGAGATCTCCGTCATACATCTCCATGCTTCCATATTAAAAACCTTTGTGTTTGCCCTATCTTCCTCTTACTCACTGGGTTTGTACTGGAGCTGGTTTGTATCAGTTCTCAAGAGTTGATCATGTTAATCTTTTCCTACTGCCTGTTTAAGCGACTTCTCTCCTAGAGTTTGAAACTGGCGAGTTGAGAGTATTTACACCATGAAAATCAGCAAAAGCTGCCCTTAAAGGAGTTTCCACCTTCCCTCTATTTTTTATCTTGGAGAGCTGGATTTAAACATTTACTAGCATGCCGTTGACTTCCACTTGTCTATTTGTTTTGGCTGAAGTCCTGTCTTTTGGGGTATCCTCTTCATTTTTCTGGGGGCAGTCATCTCATATTTGGGGAGATGATACAGATGTCTCAGAAATGTTATGGAGGTCTTGACATGCAGATGATCACTAACATCTGTCTGAACTCTTTATAGGTTTGGATAATCAACCATCTAACCTTTGGTTTTCCCTTCTTTCAAAGGAAGCTGGGAGATTTTTGCTCATTCTTGGTGGTCATTATATATTTTTGATTGGTATTATAATTGTTCTTCACATACATAAAGAAAGTATTAAATATTTGCTGACCTTAAACCAGTGACCTCTGACCTTCACAAGTATTTGGACTTATTTGCTGTGCTCCAGTATCCCTCTCAGAATTCTGACATTGATAGACATGTGTTGTAGACTTATCAGCTGGCTGCAGTCCTGTTGAAAGCTCAGTAATTACATGAACTAATAATCCCTAGAGCCTGGTAGAATAGGGCACGTTTTGAAGCATGCTAAAAAGATGGTAGCAATTAATTAAGGATTCTTCTTAATAAAAGAACTATCTTTCCTTACTAGGTAAAAGATTCTTAGAGAATAAATATGCTATTAAAATTTCAAGATTGTTTTTGCACTTCAAATTTATTGTATGAACTGTGCCTTTTGAATCTCTAAAATTGTGTTTGCTCTTCTATTTTTTAATGGAATTTCAAACATTTTGATCAAAAAGTTCCATACAGTGGGCTATCGGAAATATGAAAAAATTGTAGTTTTCCCCTTTCATTTCAGTAACTGGTTGTTTCTTGGTAGCTGCCATGAATGTGTCTTTCAGCTTCATTTTAGCCAGTCTGCTCTGATAGGACGATTATTTTCATCACACAGATTGTAAATACATCTGAGACATAATTGCTCTTTTCAGGTTTTCAGTAAAGCCTTAGTAATCAGATGCATGAATTATTATCTAATATTCCCTGAATAGAGAAATTATTTTGAATAAGTTTGTTTAAAAATGGCGATTATCCAAAATATGGGTGCATTTACAAAAGTTTAAAAACTCATAGAACACTTAAAAAATGACAGTTGATCAGCTTGGAGAATGAAGCAACGGCATCTAGACAGGCTGCCCTGCCGAAGCTCATGCCCAGGCTCAGGCCCGTGGACTACAGCTGTAGCACTCTTGGGCCTATGGCCTCTTTCAGGTGCAGTGGCAATTCCACATGTACTGTTTGCCTTGCATGAGGCATCTTTGCAGGCTTCACGTCTCAGCTTCACACTGGTCCTGTCCTGAGGAGCTTTTCCTGACCACCAGCTGTCTTCTCTACCTCTTGTTATAACCATAACTTGTTTGGACTGCTGCCTCTTCAGTGACTTCTCCCCAGGGGCAGAAGCCGAGGGTGTTCTGCTGAGAGAAGCTGTTAGCCTGGCACAGGGCTTGGGCTATAGCACATTCTTAGGGAATATTTATCGAGTGATTGGTTGAATAACTTTCTGTCTTCCATGCTGCTGACCTGGAGGCCTTGGGTGGGAAGGAGGGGATGAGAGTGGCTGGTTGCTTACAAGTGAGGAAGAGTTTGCTATTTGGGTAAATCAACACTTATTCCATATTCTCTGTGCCAGGCTCCAGGTGAAGCACCTTACCTTATGTCCTCATTTCATTTCCACAACCACCCTGAGAGGTCACTTTAATTTATACCATAAATACTAGTAACTGACGCATGACAGGCATTTTTCTGAGTGCTGGAACTAGAGGTAACAAAATCAATGAATCCATGATCTTCAAACAATATACAGTCAATCATTGGTACGAGTGAAAGGGTGAGATCTGGAGGCTGGTACATGCATGACTAAAGGTTTTATTATTTGCTTAGCTTCCATTTCAGATTACCAGAATACCTTATGATTATTGTATTGGGCATTTTCTCTAGGCGTTGGTATAGTATTTCATTTCTAACTTGGTAGTTTACCTTTGCTGTGAACTATTTGGGGTTATTTGAAATGTAAAAACTTACATCTGTATGAGTCTAAACTGAACTATCTCAGTGGATTAACACATTATGGTATAAGCTAGGTTCATGTTATTTGTGAATTCTTACTAGCAAGATTTTTGTAAAATTATATTATTGACATGTCGAACAATTTGTAATTCTGGAGGAAATAGTTTTTCTTACGAAGTGATTCACTTGTTCATTCATATGTTCACTTTTTAATTCCTAGAGAAAGCACTTAACCTTCCACTGTCTACTTAGAGTAAACATTGGAACCACTTCATGTAAAATATAGAGACCTTTTGAGCTTTGTGTTACAATTGTCCTTTATATTGCTTTTACATGGATTGAAAACCCCACTAGGCAATGCTATCATTTTTACTTCAAGCACTCACTCATATTTTAGAGTACTTAGGAGTATCTTAGGAGTAGGAAAGGTTGTCTGTTACATTTGACCAGCTGCTTACCATTTCTGTTGCCTTTCCTTCTTGCCTGAAGGTTTAAATTTTCCTCTACTAATATTTACTTTGGGTTTGAAGTCCTTTCTTGAGCATTTCCTGCACAGCAGATCTGCTAGTAATAAATTCTCTTTGTTTTCTTTTAGCTATGAATGTGTTTAATTTTGCCTTTATCTCAGAAGGACATTTCACTAGATATGAAATTTTGGGGTGACAGTGGAAAAAAAAATTGGTATTCATGGTTTCTTAAGGGAAATTTGTGAACCTTCTACTTACTGTATATAATATATATGTGTAAATTTATATATGCGTATTAGTTTTTTCTAGCTACTTTTGAGATTGTTCTGTTTTTTCTTTTTTTATTTTAAAGAGAATGAAACAAAACAAAACAAAATAGAATAAAGCAAATCAGAACAGAACTATGCAAGCAATACAGGACTTCAAAACAAGAGAACAGGAAATCAACAATGACTGCCATAATTTCTCTCATTTTCTGCAAAATAGCTGTTCATACCATCACACATAATAAAATCAAACAAGGCAAAACAGAATAAAACCAATCAAAACAAAAGAATGAAAGCATTATAGGACTTCAAAGCAAGATAATAAGAAATCAACAATGGCTACCATAATGTCTTGTTTCCTTCAAAGTAGCTGTGCATAGCATCACACATAATAAAATCAAACAAAACAAAACAATGAAACCAATCAAAACAAGAGAATGAAGCATTATAGGACTTCAAAACAAGATAATAGGAGATCAACAATGGTTACCATAATCCATCCTATCATCTTCTATATAGCTGCCCATACCATCAGACACAGTAAAATCTAACAAAACAAGACAGAATAAAACCAAACCCACTATGAAAACAATGCAAGAATTCAAAGCAAGATAAGAGGAAATTAATAGTGGTTACCACTTTCCCTTTTTAGGCGTTTCCTCCCCTTTCATAATATCTATTGCCCTTTTTTGGATCCCACTAACTCCTTCAGTTTTTTATGCTAGGGAGATAGCTCAGTGTTCATCCATATTAGTGCAAACCATTTTACTCATGAGCATGGTCTCCAGTTGCATCCATTTACCTACAACAGCCTTGAGATTATCATACTTTATAGCTGGGTAGCTTTCCATTGTATGAAAATACCATATCTTTCTTATCCATTCTTCAGTTGATGGGCAAGTTACCCTGGCTTTTTTCTGATCTCCTGTTGTGTGGAACAATTGTTTTCTCTTCTGTGATTTTCAGTCTATGAATTTAATTTCAAGTTAAATGTGTTTCTTGTATACAGTATATTGATGGACCTTGTTTCTTGATCCACTCTCCCTGTGGTTCTTTTTATTGGTAATTGAGGCTATCTGCATTAATGGTTACAACTGTCAAGCATTAGTTCATCTCTGCCATGCTAGCCTCCTGTTGTGGGCCCCCCACTTTTCCCCTTCATTCAATTGTCTGTCCTGTTTGACGATTCTCCTCTGCTGCTGTTCCTGGAACCATGGTCATTTTTATCTCTCTCTGGAATATCCTTTAGCACTCTCTGTAGAGTTGGTGGTCATGAATTCCTTCAGTTGTTTTTTTTTCATGGAAGTATCTTATTTTTCCATCAATTTCAAAAGATAGTTTTGCAGGGTGCATCAATCTGGGTTGGAAGTTGTTTTCTTTCAGGATTTGAAACACTTCAAACTCTTTTTGACTTGATGGTTTGTGTTGACAAATCTGCCATGACTCTGATTGGTTTTCCTTTATAGGTGATCTGTTTCTTTTCTCTAACAGCTTTTAATATTCTGCTCTTGTATTGAATTTCTGGGATCTTGATTATTATGTGTCTGGTGTAGATTTATTTTGATGATGGCTAGTTGGAGTTCTTTATGCCTCTCTTATCTGTATGGCAGATCCTTTTCCCATGTTTGGGAAGTTTTCTGTTATTACTTCTGTAAATAGTCTTTTTATTTCATTTGTGTTGACTCCTGCTTCTTCATAGATATGTATCACTCTTAAATTATTTTTCTGTTTTATCTCTCTCTAGAATGTCCTTCTGTATTCTTTGTAGGATTGGTTTGGTAGTCATGAATTCCTTCAGTTGTTCTTAGTCATGGCAGTATCTTGTTTCTCCATTAATTTTGAAAGATAGTTTTTCAGGGTACATCAATCTGGGTTGGAAGTTGTTTTCTTTCAGGACTTGAAATACTTCATTCCAAGTTCTTCTTGACATGAGGGTTTGTATTGAGAAGTCTGTTGTGATTCTGATGGGTTTTCCTTTATAGGTGATCTGTTTCTTTGACAGCTTTTAATATTCTGTTCTTGTGTTGAATTTCTGGGATCTTGCTTATTGTATGTCTGGGTGTAGATTTATTTTGGTTATGGCTAGCTGGAGTTCTATATGCTTCACTTATCTGAATGTCACTTCTTTTTCCCATGCTTGGGAAGTTTTCTGATATTATTTCTGTAAATAGACTTTTAATACCATTTGTGTTGACCCCTGCTTTTTCACTTACACCTATTATTCTTAAGTTATGTTTCTTTGGATTGTCTTGCAGCCATTGAATTGCTACTTCCAGGTTCCTTGTTATTTTAAAGAGATTTTTCCTTTCACAATTACAAGCTGCAAACCTGTCTTCAAGGTTTGAAAGTCTGTCTTTAGTTTCTTCCAAGTGGTTTTGCCAGCTTTCAATGGAGTTTTTAATTTCCTGGATATCTCTTTGAATCTGTTTCATGTATTCTAAATCTTGTTTGTATTTATTGTTCATTCAAGGTTTCCCTTTTCTATGCTCCTCCATTTTTTTAATCTATGTCCTCTTTAGAGATGCCTAGCAATTCTTTTATTATGTTTTTTGTTTCTTCTTTAATCTGAGTTAGTATTTCTGTTATAATTTCTTTTATAGCCTCATGAAATTGTTTCTTTACTTCAGTTGCCATTGCTTCAGAAACTTCAGGTGTGCAAATCCCAATCTCTTCCATGTTTGCATCTCCTGGACTTGCTCTGCTTGGATTGGAGGCCAGAGACTACCTTTTGCTTCTTCGTCCTGACATATTCCTGGCTTCTTCTGGACAAGTGGGTACTGGGGTCCCAGGCATTTCCTACATTGACTACAATTTCTCTGAAGTGAGACTGTTAGGTTTTTCTAGCCAGTGCTGGCTACAGATATCTGACGGTGGACATTGGGTGTGCTGGTGCAGGGCTGTCTGCTGCTTTTCCCGGCCTATGTTGGCTCTCTGACAGCTGGTAGAGTGCATACGGGGGCGGGGCTGGCTGCTGGTTACCAGTGGGGATCTTCTGCTACCACCCCTGGAGTGTGTGTGGAGCCACTGCCTCCAGACCGCGCTGACTACCCACAGGGAACCTCCATAATGGCCACTAGAATGTGCACGGTGGCGGGGCTCAGTCTGAGAAATTTCCACAGGTCTGCACCCAGCTAGGAGCTGCTGGAGGAAGCCAGGAGCCGTTCTGGTTCCATACTTATCTGGCTTGATTCCAAAGTGGCTCCCGGCTAATTGCTGTCTCCTGCGGAAAGACTGAGTCCTCTGCACTCACCACCAGTCAATTCAGTTTTCCAGGTCCACTGCTCCTGTCTACTGCTGCTCCCTTCCTTTGCCACCTCTCTTTGCAGAGGCCTCCAGGGTCACCAGCTGCCCTGTCACCCTGATTGTGTGTCCCCCAGTTCCAACAGCTCCTCTCGCACAGTGGGTCTGGCTCCAGGCAAAGGTGCTGTCAGCTACCACCTTCGTCTTTGTTTAAATTTGTCTTTTTATTCTTACTGTGGGCTTTAATTCTCACTTTAGATTCTTCCTGGGTCCAGGGGACCCACTTCCTTCCTTCTTGTCTTCTCCATGATGCTGTATTCCAGCATCTGGACTGTGTCTCTCAGAGAGGCTGTTTACTCTGCTGCTTACTGTTCTACCATCTTCCTTGAAGCCCTTTAATTGACTCTATTCTGTTCTATTTTGTTTGGTTTTATTCTCTCCAAAATAAAAAAAATTAAAAAATAACTTAAATTATTTTTCTCACAGCCATTAAATTGTTATTTCCTGGGTCCTTGTTATTTTAAAGAGATCTGTCCTTTCACAATCGCTAGCAGAGATCCTGTCTTCAAGGTCTGATAGTCTGTCTTCAGTCTGTTTCAAGATGTTTTCCCAGTTTTTGATCAACTTTTTAATTTCCTAGATATCTCTTTCAATCTGTTTCATGCATTGTAATTCCTTCCTATATTGTTCATTCAAGGTTTCCATCGTTTTCCTATGCTTCTCTTTTTTTTTAATCTATGTCTTCTTTAAATATACTCAACAATTCTTTCATTATATTTATGATTTCTTCTTTTCCCTGAGACATTATTTCTGATCTGATTACTTTTACAGTCTCATGAAGTTGTTTCTTTACTTCAGTTGCTGTCTTCTCAGAGATTTCAGGTGTGTGACTTCCATGACTATATCTTTCAACTTGTTCTGTGTGGGCTGGAGGTCTGAGGTTGCCTTTTGCTCCTTTGTCTTGACATTCTCTTGGGTTCCTCCCAGCAAGCTGGTTGTAGGGTCCCAGGCACTTCCCACATTACCTGCCCCTCCGCGGCATAGGGGAATGGGACAGGCACCTGGGTTTCTCTGAACCCAAGTTCCCAGGGAGGTAGCAGGGTGTGGGGCCGGCTTTTCCAGAGCTGTGCAGTTACACTGAGGCATCCCCAATGGCAAGGGGTGTGTGGTGGTGGGACTACCTTTTTCTCAGCCTGTGTGACTGCACTGGGACTCCCCAGATGGCAGCAGGCACACAGGGGCATGTTTGATTCTCCTGGTGGTCGCTGGCTGCCTGAAGGAAGCAAGGGTCTCCAGTGGTGGCCTGCAGGTTCAGGGGGTGTATCTGGCTGTGTTTACCTGCCTGTGCTAGCTGCCCACAGGAAGCAAGCCTTCCAGTGCTGGCAGTGGTGTGCAGGGACAGATCTGGCAGCATCTCTCTACCCACACTGACTGCCCTGAGATTGTTCCATTTATACGTGGTTTTTAGTCATTTAGTGACAATATACCTACCTATGATTTTCTTTGTATTTATCAAATTTCTGAACTTGTGAGCTTCTTCTAGTCTGTAAATTTATGTATATCATCAAGTCATCAGGGTTTTTTTTTTTTTTTTTTTTGCATTAGCTCTCTGAGACTGTAACAAATACCTGGCATACTCTGCTTATACATAAGAGAAGAGGTTTATTTTAGCTCACAATTTTAGAGTGTCAGTTATTGGTTGGCCTTGTTACTTTGGACCAGGAATCACATCATGGTGAGAACATATCACAGAGTAAAATCATTCTCTGCATGGCCAGGAAGCAAAAGAGGAAGAGAAAGGGACTGGGGCTTCACAGTTGTCATCAAGGGCATATCCATAATAACCTAAAGACCTCTCCCTGGGTTCCTACACCTAAACCACCTTCCAATTATGCTAAGTTGGCATCAACCCTTTAAAACATAGGTCTTTGGTGGACATCCAAGATCCACACTATAGCATTCCCCATCTCCCAAAAGTTCATATTCATCTCACAGTGCAAATGCATGCCATCCATATTTGAGTCCTCAATGCAGTCCTTAATCAAAGTCCATGCCCCAAATCTTCACTGACTCTCAAGAAAGACTCTTACCTGTGAGCCCTTATTTAAATCGAAAGAGCCCATTATATACTCCCAAGTACAGTTGTGGATTAGGCACAGGGTAGGCATTTCTATTCCAAAAGGGATTGAACCAAAGCAAGGATGAAAAACCCAACAGGGAAATACCAAATCCTGGAGCTCTAGAGCACACTATGGTAGGATGTGGGCTCCCAAGAACTTATGTAGCCCCAAGCCTACAGCTTTGCTGGTTGCATCCTACATGGCCACTCCCTTGGGCTGGCTTTTCGTACTGTCTATAGCTTTATATAGCAGGTATTGCACCTTGCTGGCATCTTCATCTTTCTGGGGTCTCCACTGGAGTGTTAGCTTCACTCTTACAGCTGCATGCATAGCAAGCCTTCCGAGGACTGTTTGCAGGAGCTCTGACCTGCAACCCACCATGTAGCCTCCTAGGCTTTCCTTTAAATTTTGGTGGAAGCCTCCATGACTCTGTAACTCTTACATTCTGCCTGTGAACCCAACATCATGTGGTGATGGAAAGGTCTGTTACTAGCACAACCTATACCTTGAATTACAGCAGCAGTAGCCTCAGAATGCCTTTTTAGCTGACACTGAGGAAAAAGAATCCCTAGGCTCTTTGGGGCACACAGGACATCCCAGGCCTCTTGTCTCAAACGAAAGCTTTTGAAATGATTTTGTGTGTCTATAATTTTGAACCCATAAAGAGTGAGATGGCCTTGCAGCTTTGTCACAGTCTGAGACTCGACTGGATCATTCTGCCTTGCTGCATAAATTTAAATAGATCCCATACATGCATTAATTGTCTGGAAGAAATGTGTGTATGCTTCAAAATGGGGTTTACTTTTCCAAGTCTGTGTTGTACAAGTTTGAATATACTTCACATATGCATTTTTCAGAATTTAGGCTGGGAGGTGTATATTCAGTATCTAAAACTCAATTCATTTTTTAAAGCCTTTGTTATGAAAATTGGGGTGTGTTCATAACTCAGGAATTAGTTTGGTACTTGTCCAGTTTCATGAAATTAGATGATTCCCTTTTCTTTCTTTCTTTTAGGGCTCCCTGTAGCCTCTTTAGTAGGCCAGAAACTTCTTTGTTTCACTCATCTGGCTAGAAAAACAGTTATTACTGACATTTTAGTCACTAGCATAACTATATTGCTTCATGACTTGGACCCACCCTCAATAAAAGTTGTAAGAGACCAAAAAACTGAACAAAAAACCTGAAAAATAGAAAAATCCAAAATTCCAGTAGAAGCAAACCAAAACAACCTCTACTACCACCAAGCATCTCCAGGTGGATTGTTTTGACTTCTCCACTATTTGATGTTAATTTGAAGAATTCTAACCTTGTTCTGTTTTCATATTTCATCTGGGATTTTTGGTTATAATCAGCCATAGGACTGGGTAGTAATGACCTTATGTCACCCTATAAGGACCAATACTCTGCATTTACATTCAGTAGGGGAATGAAAACCTCACATTTTCTCATCGTGTAATATCTTGTCATACCTGGATAGCAGGGATATTTTACTAGCTTCATTAAGCGGGTAGTGAGGTATTCTTTCTTTGTGTTCTCTGAGAGTTTTGTGAAATACTGTTATTTTTTTCTTCCATATTTGGAAGAATTCTCTATTAAAGTATGGAGTTGTTTTTGTGTGTGGGGGTTTAAGGCTTACACTATATTACATTACATTTACCTTAATAGCTTTGAGAGTATTTACATTTTTAACATCTCTGTTTTGGTAATTTTTATACTATATCTGTGTTTCAAATGTGTGGCATATGATTGCTTATCAAATTATCTTGTAATCTTAGTAAGGTTCATTGTAATGTCAGCATTTTTATTGCAGATATTTGGTGTGTATGTGTTTCTTGGTTTGATTGGTCCTACTAGGGGCTCAAAAATTCTTTTAGTGATTTTTAAAAACATTTTTGTCAGTTAATTTTTATTTTCTATTTTGTACATTTATCCTTATCATTTTACATTAAATTTTTAATGAAAAATTTAAATTTCCTGGTATTTTTCTAACTTGTGGATACTTGGATGTATTTCTGTTCTTTTTCATATTCAGTACATTGATTTAAGGGTATAAATTTTTCTCTGTGGTTTTAGCAATATTGCAGATTATGATTTATTGTGCTTCTATTTAGTTACATATGTGTACTAGAGTTCTTCAGAGATGTAAAACCTATATAAGGCATTGGTTTCTGCAGTTATGAAGACTGACAAGTTCTGTACTTGTCAAGCTGGAGAACCAGGAGAGCTGGGGGTATTGTAGTGCGAGTCTGAAGGCCTAAGAATCAGGAGAGCTGATGATGTGTTTCTAGTCCAAGTGCTACTAGACTTGATGCCATGAGGAGCCAGTCTTTCTATTCTAGTGCCAAGGCAGCAATGAATTAATGTCAGGGCATTACAGCAGGGCAGTCCAGCAGGGCAGGTTCATCTTATTCAACCTTTTTGATGAATTAGTCATGCCTGCATTAGCAAGGGTAATCTTCTCTACTCAGTCTACCCATTCAAATATTAATCTCATCTAGATACCCTCATGACACATTGAGTGCCCTGTGGCCCACTCAAGTTGATACATAAAATTAACCATCACAGAATTGTTCATAATTCCACTGTGATTTCTTCATTACCTCTAAGGTTTTTTTTAGTAAGTATCTTGCTGACTTCCTAAACATTTGGGGAATTTTCTTTCTTGTAAATTATTGATTTCTGCCTTAATTTCAGAGCGATCAGAATTACTTGTGATTTTAATCTTTTGAACTTTTATGACATCAAGGTAGAAATCAATTGTTTACTTAGTTTTCTGTTTCTTTATATTATGTGTTTTAAAGTAGCACAATTTTGATTTTTTAATCCATTCTGATAATTTTTAATTTTTAACTGGAAAATTTAGTCCATTTCCATGTAATACAAGTACTTGGATTAAAATGTCATAGTATCATTTCACATTTTTCCCAACTTTTCTATTATTTTTTCCTTTCCATCTTGCCTTCTTTTAATCAAGTATTTTATATTATTTACATTTTTTAAAACTTTTACCTTGTCAACTAAGTACTTATTTCATTCTTTTTATGGTTACCTCAGGTATTACAAATGCATATTTGACGAAGTGTAAGATAATACTTTAGCACTGCATAGACATTTCAGAACCTTCCAACACTTTTGTTCTCTTTCTTCTCTTATCCTTTATGTTGTTGTCTCATGTTTGTTTCACTTTGCTTTAATTACTTTTACATAACATACTATATAATATTATAAGTCATGTGTTGTACAATCAAAGGGTTTAGACTCTCCTACATATTTGCCTTATTGGTTGCTCTTGATTCTTTTCTGCATTTTTTTTTTCAATATGAGATGATGTTTCATGTGCTTGAAACTAGTATTTCTGTCAGTGAAGTTGTAATGATAAATTCTTTCCATTTTGGTTTCTCTCTAAATGCCTTTATTTTTACTTTTGAAGGATAGTTTCATTCAGTACAACTTTTTAAACTGGCAGTTTCTTTCTTTCAGCTCTTTAAAGATATTCCATGTTCCTTTGGTTTTCATAATTTCCTGGTTAAAAAAAATACAATAATGTATTAGTGTCACTAATGTTTCATTTAAAGCTGTTCATCTTTTTTTTTCTAGGTGCTATGATTTTTTTTCCTGTTTGCTTTTCTCCAGCTCTTATTATGATGGTTTTGTGTGTGTAGTTTTCTTTATACCTATCCTACTTAGATTTCTGAAGCTTCCTGAATTTGTCACTCAATATCTCTTATTTTTAAAACAAGTTCTTAGCACTGTGTTTTTAAATAGTGATTCCTATCCTTTTTCTCTTCTACAGTACTTATAAAGCTTCAGTAGGTTAGGTCTTTTTACAATATTCTATGTGTCTCACGCTTTTCTGTATTGTATTGTTTTATATGTTAATTTCACCAGTATTCTTTTAAAATGATAGTTTATTAAGTATATCTATTGTGTTGTAAATTTCATTGGTTTTCTCTGAGTTCTAGATTAACTATTTGGTTTTTCTTAGAACAATTCTCTGGTGAAATTTACAATATAGTATTATGTTTCTTGAGCATGTTGATTACAGTTTAGATCTGTGTCTGATGACTTCAAATCTGTATCACTAAGGGTCAGGTTCTCTTTGGTATTTGTTTCCCGTGGCTCCATGTATTGATATGCTAGCAATTTCAGACCAGATGACTGACATCATATTTGAAACTTTGTGGAAGCTAATGCCTGTATGTTGATCAGTGTCTCCAAGAATGACCTTCTTAAGTTTTTGGAAAGCACTTAGTGGAGGAGCACCTCAAGTTCACTGGGAGCCTGGTGTCAGCCTCCATGTGGCTGGTCTATTTCTGATTTGCCCTTACTCCCAGGATGTCATTTTTCCATGGTCCAGACTGAAAGCCTAAAGTGTTTACCAGGTTTTATCTCTCTAGCACAGAAACCAATAATAGCAGTTAGCTTTTATGCCTTTGTATGTGTGTGGTTCTGGGGATCAAACCCTGGGCCTCATGCATGCTAGACAAGCACTCTGTCCCTAAGCTATGGCCCTAGCCTTTTCTGCCTCTTGTTTGGTTACTGCTTTCTACAGAGCTTTTTGTTTCTCTCCCTAGGATACTTACCCAGATAAGTTTCAAACCTCAAGGAGAGAGAAGTGGTTTAGAACGTTAGGGTATCCTCTCTGCAGTTTGTTTTTTTTTAATAGGATCTTGGCACTCAAGTGTGAAACGGTCTTGGGAGTTCTGAACTTCTCAACTTCCCAGCCACCCTAATTCTATACCAATGCTGAAAACCGTGTTCACCTTTTGAATTGTCTCATGTCCCAAGTGGAAAGGCAGTGCAGAACATTGGGTTCACGTAAAGAACGTTCCATTCTTTCTAGGAATTTGCCTCTCAACTCCAAATTGATTTGGGATGTATCTGTAATTCCTCCAAATAAATGTTATTTGTACTTCATCTAGGTTTTTGATAGATTTGGTCAGGAACACTTATCTGCTATAACCTACTTCATCATTTTAGGAAGCAAAGTCCAAGAATAGCTTTTAATTTAGGAAGTGGCTAAATCTGGTAGAGAGAGTGCTGAAGTCAAGTTAAACATGGAGTTAATTTCTTTTGGTTGGTGTACCAAAGGGTCATTGTGAAGACTGTGGGACACGCCAGTGTGTGAAATCTGACAACACAGTGAGTAGAGCCGTAGAAATGTGTAATTCATGTCAAAAAGCACCAAGGGTTTAGATTAACACTCTGTCGCTGTGCTATGTGCTTATTTTATGGTTCAGGTGTTTCATACTTGGATAAATATCCCGGGTGTCTGGTTCCTTTTCGTGCACTTCATGAGAGTAAACCCTTCCTGGGAATTAACTGTTACTATTTAGTAACTTTATCAGTTTCACTAGTATTCTGAACTTGTAGTTGCTTCATTTGACCATAAGGTTGTTGACTTGGGGACAGAAGAAAACAAAGACAAATATCTAGTCTTCTGTGTTATTAAAATTGTGTTCTTTAGTAAATCTCAGCAGACTGGAGACAGAGGAGTTTTGCAAGGGCACAGAGCAAGCCAAAGCACTTGGCAGTTGCCTAGGACTCTCGAGTATTTCTCCACTCCCTCCTGGCAAACTCAACAGCTGTGTGTGTTTGAATCCCTGAAGTGCAGGTGAAGTAGAAAGGGCTTGTGTGCTGTTGGTCTGACTTTGTTCTAGGAAGCCATTATGAATCCACTTTTATTTCAATCTATGTCAGGCCTTGGGGTGCAGCTTAGTGGTTGAGTATATGTTTAGCATGAATGAGGCCCTAGGGTTCAATCCTCAGTACCAACAAACAAAATGAAACAAAGAAACAACATCTATGGAATTTGGAAATAATGTGTTACCTTTCCAAGACCAAATTTGTGCCTTATGGCTCTGACACTGGGGTCGGTAGAATCTGGAACTTTCAGAACCGCCAGGGTACAGAGGGATTTGTTCATTCCCCTGATTTTACGGGTTAGACAGTGGGGGCGTCTGTTCAGAGAGCTGCCTCTTGAGCCTGAGCGAATGCACTCAGCTTGGTTTTCCAGTTTTCCAGTTTGGTTTCCTCAGCAGGATGGTGTGACCAAGACAGGCTCAAATCCCAACTCTGCTACTTAACTGTTTTCCTGTGGGAGGGACATAACCTCTCATGTTTTTATTTTATCCTCTGTATAATAGGAATGTGCAATACGTGCTTGTGTACTGAGAATTAGAAATGATGTATGTAAATCACTAGTAGCCCAGAGCACCATTAAAAGGTGGTAAAAGACTTGAACAACTATATATTGGCCTCTGCCAATTTCTGATGGGAATGTGGGCCCTGTTTTTGAGGAGCTAGCTTTATTCTAGAAGTCATCTCTTTAACAAGTTCAGAGCCATTTTAGTCCTTTATTTAAGTCCTTTTATTTCACACATGAAATTTAGATCTTGAAGTCAGAACCCTGAGAACACGGACCTGTGACCTATTTTATGGGCAACTTAATTCTGTCCCCCATTATTGCTCTCCATAGGCCCTGGCTGGATTTTACCAGATGTCCCCTGTGGTAACCAGGTAACATCAGTGCAGTTTGAATTGGGAGGTGACAGAAGCACTGTTTCACAGACAAGAATCAGAGACGCAGCCTCGCTGCCTCTTTTCTGCACTGGAGATTTGCTTTTCCCATTCTGCTGCACATGTGTGGAACGGTGTCGGGGCAGTCGTGCAGCGTTCTACTTCTAGTGTTGCCAGTAGGAGCTCGCGTTTGTTTTCATGGAAGGTTGGGATCTTTTGGGATGCAGGTTGCACCTGCGGATGTACGTGTGTCTCGGACACGACCCAGAGGCCTGGTGGCTCCCACTGTGTCAGAGCTGCCTCTGCCTGTGCTGAGGGAAGCAGCAGCAATGAATGCAGACCTTTCCTGAACTGGCAGTGGCCCTGGTGTTCAGTCCATGAGGGCTTGATTCTTTTTCTTGGGAGACTTGATTCTCTTTCTTAATTCTCTTGTTTAGGCCTTTTGTTCCATTATAGTCGCTTGTACATTACTGCATTCTTGTAAGATTTCTATGCAGAATTTAATTTTTTGATAAGGAAATTTTAAATCTTCACGAGGTTTGCTATGTCTTCCTACATTTTTTCTTCTTGTACTGCTTCACTCGTGTGGCAGTTACCATTTATAAATAAGCCAGCTTCTACCGTGAGTATCACTTGTCTTGGAATTTTTTTTTTTTAAGTAAAATACACTAAATTTACTGTGTGGGGGACCTATTTTATTTTGTTTAGAGAAGAATTGGAAATTTTAATCAGTTGGATGCCTGCTGATCACAGAGGGCGCTCTTCTTTTATAATATCTTGTCATTTATTTTTGTCTTTTCAACATGCAACACTTCCAGAAACCCAGAGGAGAGGGATCCATCATGGAAAAATATGCAAATAGGAAATTATGAGAAAGATAAGTTTAATTTCAAGCAAAAATAAAAGTGAAAGGAAACAGTTGATTTACAATACTGACTATATGGCTGCTTAATCCCCCCTTCCCCCCAAATATTTTGAAGCTGTTAGTGTTTCTACTTTCTGGTCCTAAAAATAGACAAAAAGTTAAAGTGTTGCATTGTCCTGTCATAGGCAAATTATGCTGGATTTCATTTTTTCTTTCAATCTTGTTGATAGAGTATTTTCTGTTTTCTTCTTTGAGTTTTTCAAATGATAAAGATCTGAAAGTGTGAAATTCCTGCTTTACCTTACTCATATCCAAGAAAATGTTTCCCAGATATCATAAAGATTATTTAAGGCAACACATATTTAAATTGGTAAATTGTGAGGGTCATTAATTTCTGAAAAGGCCTAATAATTTTTGTAGATGATTTTGAAGCATGTAACCATGACCTCTGAGTGCAAAGCTCATGTTAACATGCAAATAGTTTCTAAATCTGGGTTGGGCATGGGATTCTGAAGGCGAACTCTGTGGGGGACAGGTTGCAAATGTTGAGCTTCATTAAGCATGTTATACTTACAGCTTGAGAAATGCAGTAAATTTGTATGAGAGATTATTCAGGCCACATGTCACCTCCACAGTCTTATAAAATCCCTCGACTTGCCAAGGAATCTAGATTTGACATTTTTATTTCAACAGTATTTTATATAGGTAGATGTAGATGCATCCCTTTGCCAAAGAAAGAATTATAAATGCTAATTCATTCAACTGAGCTATAAACATTTTCTGTACTGCTTATTAGGACAAAATACATAAAGATTAATTAAACAATCCAGATTTTCCAAGCTTCCTTTGAACCATGTAAGTTGAATGTGTTGCCAAAAAATATCTAGCTCTGGTAAACATGATGAATGGTGACAGGCACACATGGCGACTTGGGTGGACTCCACTTCTAAGTTCTGCCTGAGCACGTTGGCCACAGGCTGTGGTTTACAAAAATCTTCACTCGACCAACATTCAAGCCAGGGGGCTGTGGTCAGCAGGTTCAGGTGCTGCTCTCAGGCTGTCTCCACGTGGAGAGGACCAGGTGAGGCTCAGTGGCTGTGGCTGGGGTCTCTAGGAAATAAGGAACTCCAACGTTATAGCTGCCAAATATCCGAGTCAAGTGTTTTAAGGGTTTCTGTTTGGTGAAACCTGGTGCTGTACCTTGCTTGGGCAGCAGGTCTTCAACGGGGAGTTAGAATGCCTACCTTCTGCTGGCTAACAGATCTGTGTGTTTCTACTTTATGGTGAACGTGAAGAGCCCTTTCAATTTAGGAATTTTGGTGCCATGATTCTGTGAAAGCACTATGCATTCAGTAGAAACTGTGAGTAACTCATGCTTCATAGTTTGAATTTTGATCGTTTGGGGAATCTATGTGGTCCTAAGCTCTCAGCTGATGTTGAACAGTGGTAGTGAGCACAGCTCCGTGTGCACCCTTCGCTCACGAGGGGAAGCACCACAGGAGAGCTGCCTTGCTAATCTCGGATGTTCAGTAGGTTAGGTGTAAATGTGTTTTTGACTTTTGTTGTTGTTGTTGTTGTTGTTTACTTGGTACTGGGGATTGAACCCAGGGCCGTTTTACCACCAAGCTATGTTTTCAGCCCTTTTTTGTTTTTTATTTTGAGACAGGTTCTCAGCAAGTTGCCTAGGCAGGACTCAAACTTTGCATCCCCCTGCCTCAGCCTCCCTCAGTGCTAGGTGTTGCAGCCATGTACCACCATGCCTGCCTTATTTTCAACTTTTTATTTGGATGTTACCTGTTATAATTTAAGGAACATCTATATGCATAACTGTTTACTTACTCTTTTAGGTGCTACTAGAATGCTTTTGGGAGCTGAAAGAGATTTTTGCCCAGTTCCTTCACCCATCTCTTTCTAGGCATGTACTAGTTAGCTTAAAAAATTACTGAACGAATAGTTTTCACAAACACTGTAGCTAGTAATATACGGTCTTGTCAAGGCCAAGGTTATAGGTTTCATGGTTGTAGAGACACGTTCATCGTAGTCCATTTCACGGAGGCAGACTCTGCTTACTGTCAGGCAGCTGCATGATAAGTGGAAGGGGTGGTCCTGGGGTTGGAGGGGAGCTCAGGCAGCAGCGCCCAGTTTGTTGCACTGGACGTGACCCCTTGCCCTTGGCGCACCTGGGGTGCCTTTTTCCTTGTGGCTTGGCTCAGTCCCCAGCTCGTGGTTGCACTGCATCGTTATCCAAGCGTAGCCCTATTGCACCTGAATGACCTCTTTTGTGGCCGTGGGGGTGGCCTCAGCTGTGTCAACATGTGCGTGTGTGTGCTTGCGTGTGCACACACACACATATATTGTCTATATGTGATTCACAGGTGTGCTGTGTGTTTCTGTCTGACATGACGAGCGCAGCTATAGAAGCAAACATGTTCTGATTCTAAGGATTCTGATTCTGGAATGCTGTTGGAAATACTGAACTTGAAGTTTTTTATTATAGGCACTGGAGTTTAGAGCTTGGGATTTTCAGCCACAAGGAGGTGGTACTGACACCTGGCTCATAGGGTGATTATGAACATTACGTATCTTTATGCCCATAAGAATGTAGAGTGGATTGGGTGGTGGTGTTTGTAAGAGTATAAATGTTAGTTGCTGCTACTTTCGTATTAATATCACATATGATAAGATTACTAGAAGCTGGATCCTAGGCTAAAAAGGTTGTGCATTAACTAATCTTACTTAATTTTCTTAACAATATTATGACATGAGTTTTTAACCAAAAAAGTAATATGTCACAAGTGGTGAATTGCATGAGAGTTTTTATTAGTTTATTTTGATTCCTTTGTTTTGGTTGCTGCTTCCTGATGCTCGCTTTGATCATATTCTCCAAATACCACCATATACTTCTAGGGTCTGTTCCTTTTTAGCACCTTAGATCTTTCCCTCTGTGGTTCTTCATCTGGCCTTTCCTTACATTGCGTAGTCTATCTCTTGAAATGCAGATGTAGAAAACACAGGCATTTTGATTTATGATAGCACAAGAGGCTACAACAAAGGCACAGACTTTATACTATGTGATTAGGGTAAACCATGTTACCTTTGTTGCAGAATCTTATACAAATCAATTGCCTTGAAGTTTGATCCTCCCTGGGTATTGGGTCATTTTAAAATGCTGTCCTGGCAGGATAAACCCAACCTATCCCTACTCCAAAGGGATTGTGTCTACTAGGGAAGACAGAGAGACAAATAGTGAAGCAGTACTCAGCATAGTGAGTGCTCTACAAGTGTTAGGAAGGTAATAGGCTAAGGAGAGGATTAGTGGTGTTCAGGAGGGCTGCTCTGGTAAGCGAGCACCTGACTGGGTAGTCCACTCTCCCCCTCATATCAACTGTGAGAATAGGAACTTACTCTGTTAGCATTCAATCTTGTATCCCTAGGACCTAAATCAGCCTGGTCCAGTGTGGGACAAATGACCTGTGAGCCATGCAAGACTCCTCCCTAAACAGCAGACCAACAGCTTGCTGGTTAGGCCAGGGTGAGCCCCACACTGAGGGTGCAGAAGGAATGCATGCAACATGCTCAGCTCACCCAAGGCACGGAACCCGAAGGTACCCTAAGCATACAGCTTCCAAGACTGCCTTATGTTTTGTCCTTGTAATCTGGTAACCTAAGTATCCATGCAATTTGAATTTACTTGTGTAAATGAAATATAGGTCAAATACAGATTTATATGTTAAAAATTAATCTTTTGCCAAGGAGCCGGACCTTCGGAACTTGACTTGGATGAAGAGGAAAACTAGCTGACCCACCAGAACTTCATTTACTGTGCTCATATTTTTAATTTGTCCTTTTTCCTGCCTGTAGGAACTATTACATCAGTATCATTTAGCCCAGTTGAAAATCCAAGCATGTGTAGTGTCAGCCTGTGCTGCAGCTAACCAAGCTCACTGGCTCAGTTCCTGTTTGGCTTCATTTTCCCGGTCTTTTCATCTTTGAACTGCAGGATCTCTTCAAAACTACTTGAGTTCAAGTTTTAATAGTTCTTAAACAAGAAAAAGAATGCTCTGATGGATAAATAGGATTAGGAAATGCAGAGTGAAACCAAGTTACACAAGCCTCTTTACTGCAGGACTTTTCAGAGCTTTGACTGCTGAGTGCATTGAATCTGTGAACACAAGTGTGGTGAGGCTCATCTCCAGCTCTCATCTCACAGCAGGTTATGGTTTGTGTCTGGGTGTCTCCCACCCCAGAGTCTCATGCAGTCATGGAGGCGGCTGAGGCTAGCATTTATGATTGGTTTGTTGTCTAGCGCTGGGATTGGCAGTGTCAGTGCCGCACCCGCCTGGGGATGGATAGCTGGCGTACAATATAAAGGAAGGAAAGAGGCATGCTTTTCCTCTTTTGCGCTTTTCACTCTTGTCCATTGCAGCTGCCATGAACGGCTGCCCCTCAGCCATGCCACACTACCTTGGAACCAGCTGAGTATGAACTGAAACCTCCCCAAACTGTAAGCTAAATAAACCTTTGCTTCCTTCATTTTGGGCGTCAAATATTTTGTCTTAGCAATGAGAGAAAAGTAACTAAGACACAGCAGGTCTTGAGACTGATGTGAGGGCTTAGTGTCAGGTGCAGACACTTGAAAAACCTTGTTCTGCACTGTTTTCCAATTTCTTCAGACCCTTCAGACTTACCTTTCTGATGTCCACCACTGTGTGCAGCATAATTTACAGGTGGCAAATATTTTCCTTCATATTCCTCTTACCCCTACAATAGAGGCTCATATATTAACAGCAGAGTTGAAACTCCATGAAACTTTGGGTTTTATTGCAGTCCCATAATCTCCTGTGTTGCTGCTGAGTCACTAGTGGGTTGTCAATCACCTGTGCTTACACATTGAGGAGGCAGAAGCACATTACTGCTGAACCCAGAGGTGGAGAAAATTACCTCAAGTGATTATGCAAAAAGAAAAATCTTATTTGGGTCTTGTAGTCATTTTCTTATGGCTGTCCCATAAGAAAACAGACTTACTTTCATAGAGAACTTCTGAATATCAATGCCCTTGGTAAGATATTTTCCTTCTGTTGCCAGAGAGCTTCTTACTGTTGAGGATACAACAGTAAATCTCAAATAATCTAGTTCTTTTGGTATCAGTTCTTAGATGTGAGGGTACCTGTCAGAAAAGTGGATAGAATTATACAAATGCATCCTGCTTTTCTCAAGAAAAGGAAAAGTGATACAAAATGTCATTCACAGTTGAAGTCTAATTAATGAAAAAAGATTTTGCACGATCTGCTGAGAAGACCTCTAATTATAAGGCGGTTACCTCTCTTTTACCACTTAAACTGCCCATGATGGGGGCCAACTATGTAAGGTCCAGTGACAGAAATCAACTTCTTTCTCCTGTGGTTCAAGGGCATTAACTGGCTCATGCGTCCAGAAGTGGCATTTGCTAAAAACATAAACCATAGCACTAATGATTTGAGATCTTTAGATCATTTCACATACATATGAGCAACTTATAAACCAATGGATGTGCTTATTATTGTAAAATGTAAACATACTGTGGAGGTGATGCCTATAAATTAGTTGTCAGTCATTTTTCCTGTTATTTGTTGAAGTAGTAACATTTGATATGGAAAAAGGTGTGACTGTCTGGCCCGTGGCTAAAACATAAAGCATCAGGCAGTAATGGACTGTAATTTCTGAGTCAGCTAAATCACAGCGCTAGGGTGGCACTTACCTTGGAGCATTCAAGACTTTTCAAAGACTCTCAAAAAATAAGAAAAATCAGGGGATGAAATTTGAAGATTCTTTGCTTCAATCTAATTTGCAAGAATGTAGTTATTGTCTCAGCTAAGTGAAGAAATAAATGAGTTAGTACCATCCCAAAGGGAGGATGTAAAGTAATGAATCTCACCCTTCTAGCTGTTAGAGATTTGGTGATTCTGATGGAGAGTTGAGAGAAAAACTTACGGGCAGAGTCCGCTGCCAAAGCAAGAGCTGAAGAATGCTGAAGCAGCCTGGGGGTTTTGTAATTGCATCTGAAAAATACTACTTTGCTTATCTGTGCTTCCTTTGGTCAAATGGGGTCCATGCCAAAAGTACTGAGTCATGTGCTGAAAACGTTTGGGAAAGACAAATGTGGTTATTATTTGATTTCTTGATGATAGCCATTCTTTCTGGAGGGAGGTGTTATCTTGCTGTTGTTTTGCTTTGCATTTCTTTAATTGTCAGTGATATTGAACTTTTTTTGTGTATTTACTAACCATTTATACTTTTGAGAAGTATTTATTCATTTTGGTTGCCCATTTTTTGATTGTGTCTTTCATTTTGGAAGGTTCTAATGTTTTTGAAAACAAGGAACCTTTCTTCCTTATGGGTGGGAATGTAAACTAGTACTACCAGTATTCCTCAAAAAGTAAAATCAGAAATCCCATTTGATCCAGCTATTCCCTTTCTAGATATGTATCTTCCCAAAAGAGTTATAGTCACTTTACAGTGACACATGTATATCATGTTTACAGCAGCAAAAATTATAATAGCTAGATCTTGGAAATGGCCTATATGCCCATCAACAGATGAATGGATAAAGACAGTGTGGTGTTTATACACACTGGAGTACTACTGTGCCATAAAGAAGTATAAATTTGAGACACTCATAGGTGATGGATACTCCTTGAAACCATTAATAAAGTATTAACTGTGATAAGTCAGACACACAAACTTAAATTTATTTATTTATTTATTTATTTATTTATTTATTTATTTTTGCAGCACTGGGGTTCAAACTCACAACCTTGCGCCTGCCAGGCAGGTGCTTAAGCCACTGAGCCAAACTCACAGCCCTGGTTTTTTGAGGCAGAGACACACTATGTAGCTCAGGCTGGCCTTGCGCTCACGTTGTAGCCCAAGCCAGCCTTGAACTCATAACGCTCCTCCTACCTCAGCCTCCCGAGTGCTGGGATTAAAGGCGTGCGCCACCACGCCCAGCTGGCACAAACTTAAATATTACATGGTTTATCTTAATGAAAAAACCCCAAATATAAAGAGCAAAATAAAAGATACATAGGAAGTAGGGAGTCCTTTCTCAAATGGCAAGAGGAATCAGAGATGGAGGGAGGGGGAGAGAGGGAAGGGAAAGAAGACAAAATTTTAACAATTGAAGAAAAAAATGGAAATAAAGCTTTTATAAATAAGAACAAGACCAGTAGTTGGAAAGAGCAGGGAGGGATAGGAAGAGTAGGGTATGAAAAAAAAATTAAGATGCATTACATACCAACTTCCCATGATAAATATAATCATTATGTACTGCAAACATTTACCAACAAAAATAATAGAACTATGACTAAGGAAAAGTTAAAAAAGAAGACAAGTGTGGTTCTGCTGACTAGCGTGTGGGTCATAACTTTACCTCCTGAAAAATCAGAGTTTAAGTTTTGCTCAAAATGCTGTCAAAGAGCCAGGTATGGTGGCAGACGCCTGTAATTCTAGCACTCAGGAGGCGGAAGCAGGAAGATTGCCACGAGTTTGAGACCATCCTGGGCTACATAGTGAGTACAAGGCCAGCCTGAACATTGATGATGTAGTGAGACCCTGTCTCAAAAAACCAAAACCAAACCAACAAAAATACTGGCAAAGGAGGTAACAGAGTATCGTTGATAAATATCAGAGCTATAAATCATATTTACGTGAATTTGGGGCAAGTTATCTGAGTTTTTAAACCTCAGTTTACTCATCATTAAAATACATATTGTTAAAATATGAAGTAATGGTAAAAATCACCGATCTGTTTTTTAAGAGAATAAAATGAAATGATACTTTAAAAATAAGTTCATGGTACTCTAGGCTAGTTACTTGGTAAAGTCTAGCAAATCAGCTATTGTAGTAATCACAGTAAACCACACCTGTGGAATCTTGTTAATAAAGTTTTCAGAGTAGGGAATAAAATAAGATAAAAGGCTTAATTTCTTATTTTAATGTAAGTCACTCTCTTGGCCTTTCTGTCAGCACTACCAGCAGTCAGAGATGTTAAAGCCTTTCTCTAAGAAGGAAAATACTTGGAATATTCAACCGATCAAGGTAGGAGAAAAGAATAGACTGATAGTGTTATATGAGGTGGATTTTCTTTTTTCCTTTTAAGTACAAAGAAAACCAGATGGGGGCCACGTAGGGGGTTTGTAGATCCTGTTGGTTGGTTGTTGGAGGTCAGAATCCCAGGATTTGGGGTTGAAAGATCAGCAATGATAAGCAAGCCTGTTTGGTTCAGTCCTGCCCAAGAGAACAGCAATTACCAGATGTAATAATGCTTGTCAGAGGTGGTTACCCAAAACCCTCTGCTGCTTCAGCGTAATCAGTACGACAGAAGTTGCCGGATGATTTCCTTGTGAGAGGCACCCACTCGGAATGCTAATGGGATGGAGGGAAGGGATCGTGGATCAGCAGTAGAGAAAGTATTTCCCGTAGTAACTGATGATGGGAAAGGAAAGAGGAAGAGGGACATCTGACTTACCTGTTGATGTGATTCTGATGAAATGCTTCATTCTGTCTACTGCTCCTCTTGGGAAAGGTGCCTGAATCGACATCAACAGGACGAAGGTTAACTTTTCCCTTAGACATTTTGGAAGCATTATACTGGGAAATACAGAATAAGGAAGCAAATACATTAGGGCCCAGTCTGCGCATCAAAGTAAAATTTGTCACCATCCAACTCTCTGAGGGAAAAACAAACAAAACAACAACAACAACAACAACAAAAAACCACTAAAAATAGTTTGGAGTCTCTCTCTCTCTCTTTTTTTTTTTTTTTTTTTTTTGCCATTTTGCTTTCTTTTGGATGATCTCAAAGTAGAACTCAAATCCAGTGGTAAATGAGACCAGTATCTAGAAGCTGAGCTCCTTGGGGGTCACTTTTTATCTTTCCTTTTATTTGTTGCCAAACATTCAGTTTCTAAGAGAAAGTCAAATGTTTATGTGAAACATCTCCATGCTGACCTGCATGTGGCTGTTGTTGAGGAGACTGTGACTGAGGGTTTGTGCCTGAGCAGTGGTGGTGAAGGCGCTTCCTAAGTAGAACTGCCTGTCGTCCTTGTGGTGCACTGAGAAGTTGGTTCTATTACTGTCACAAGTGCCTAAGTTAGAGATAACAAAAACTGGCACTGGGAGGCTAAGAGTGTTGCATAGGGCTGATACCATCTTTTGGCCTCTGAGTGTGCAGTCAAACAGTCTTACGGAGGAAGAGTGCTGTTGTGTAATTTTACAGTGAAAATATGGCCCACAGAGCAGGATCTGAGCAAATTGGGCCTCATAGAGGCCAAACTGGTCATGTCCAAGTCAAACTGCACACAAGACATTGTAGGGTGGTTGGGATTTTTATACTGGTGCCCTTGCTGTTGTCACATGGGTGTGAGAAGTGGTAGTGGATGCCAGGTGGGCAGTATCTCAAAGCTCCTATGCCAAAGGTGCCACAGTAGGGGTAGTGACTCAGAGCTTGGGTTCTGGGGCCAAGTGCATCTAGTTCAAATGTTGAGTGTATTGGTGGTGGTCACTGGTGAGTAATTGTAGCACTTGCTTCCTGTGTGAACTTGGTAAGTTAGTTTAACTTCCTAGACCTCAGTATTTCCATGTCATATATGATGGCGATAAGAATACTCATGAAATGGGGTTGCTGTAAGGGTTAAAAGTATATACAAGGTTTTGCTTAGGGGATGAAACATGACAAGTTAAGTGGTGGGAGTAGTTGTCGCAACTCAGGCAAGGAGGGAATTTTGAAGATAATCATCAGCAAAGCACCTTTCACCAATTTTCAAAATAAGAAAGTGCTATAGAAAGCAGTCTTAATAGCAGAGATGTTGAGGTGATTGAGGTCCAGGTGAATTGCACAGTCAGCTTCAGTAGTCAGCCTGAATCCCATTTCAGTTTGTAAACCAGGTGCCTCCTATACCAGCTCTCCTACAAAGTTGTACCCTTTGCCTCAGTTCCCCAGTGCTCTTCCCTCCACCTTGTGTCTTTGTGGAATCCTAGAGCCCACGTCTACCAAGTGCCTCCTGAGCAGAGCTGCATACAATCTCCACAGCCTACTGGGACAAAGGCTGACTACTCAGAAAGACAAGGGGATCTGTAGTAGGCAGAAGTATGAGGGACCTTCAGATGTTTGGTAAACACCAACTGATGCCAAGAAGAGTTGGCTAAAAGTAAAATGAGTGCTCTGGTTGAAACAGTAGTAGTGTTTAGTCTTCTATAAGTTCACATGCTTCCAAATTATTTTCAGCACTTTTTTGCCTTTGTCCTTAGCTAGTCATTTACTGGCCTGATTTTAAAGCCAAGGTGTTTACCCACCTCTGTAAAACCTCAAATGACTTCTCAGTCAAAAAAACTCACATGATTTGTGCTGAAGACTTGCTGGCTGGTGAGTTCCTAAAGCAGGGACCATGGGCCTTTAGTGGCTCCATGCACTGAGGTAGTTGCTGGTTTATAAAGGGGCTCAGCAAAGGTTTGTTGGTGACTGGCTAAAAGAAAAAAAAAGGGAGCATTTATTGCATATGCCAGTAATTTTCAAAAGTAGATGTTCACACCCAACCTCCAGTCTAGTGTGTGTACTATAACAAAGATCACCTAGAGAGGCACTTACCAGACATTTTAAAGCTTAAATCACCTAACAATTTGAAAGAATTTCATCATTGCAAGCAATAATATAGTTGGAATCACGTATTTAAAGTATTACCTATAGGTATCTTCAATCTACATTTAAATATTTAACTGATAAAATGAAAAGGTGCATGTTTGTGTATCTCCTGAAATGTTCTTGTTTATCTCCTTTGGGATTCGTTGAGAGTATAGTAATTATGTGCTTTGTGGAGGCTTCTCTCTTATGTGGTATGCCAAGATTTCTCAGGCTATTGTAGACATTTTCTGCCTCAAACTCGGAATGAGCCATTTTAAGGAATTCTAGTTTTGTTTAGTGGGATTCAGCGTGTCAAGACCAGTCTAGGTACTAAGAATTTTGTAGGTTCTTGGTTATGTTAGAGTTTTTGGCATGATAGAGAAGCAGAAGGACAGAGAAAATGACCATTTATTGAGGGTGCGGAGAGGAGCCCATCACCCGTAGGGGTTTGACTTTCTCCTCTCACGGGATACAGAGAGGCAGGGGGTTATATGACCTCTGATTGGTGCATGGGGTGGGCATTGGTGACTTGCGAGGAACTGATTGGAATTTTCTTCATATGCAAATGGGAAAGTAACAATTTGGGCTGAAAGGGAAGAAAGAGGGAGTGGTCGTGGGGGTAAGTGTTCTCACTTTGCCCTTCCGCCATGTTAGACCATCGCCATAATTGTACAGTAATTTATACTAGGGCAAGAACCTTTCAGGTTAGTCAACATTTCTAGGCCTTCTTCGGGGATAAACCTGAGAACAGGGTAAAATGTAAACAGAAATTGCATGTGTGCACACACACATGTAGTTGCATGTGTGTAATGCATTATGATTTCATATGGTACTTCTAGTTCAAATACAGGATCACAGAATGTGGCGGATTAACTAATGGTGAACTTGGAACACCCAGCTCAACTTCTGGGTGTAGAAGGCCCACTAGAGGATTGTTGCCACCTGCCTAAGAGGAGAACTGGAGGGAAAGGTGGTATGCTGCTGTTGACTCTCCTGGAGAAGCTCGTCATGCTGATTTTCCTAATATGAATTCAGCTGTTCTCATTGTCAGAGGACCTATCACTGAGGATGGCTGTGGTTCTTTTCAGGGGATCTCTGGTCTTACCTTGAGCATCACTTCCTGGCTCAACTGCAGATCCCACAACCTGCTGGCATGATCCTTCATCCCACTGGTGCAGACTTTCTAACTTCCACCACTGACTTTTGGGCCTTCCCAGTGCAGATCCTTGATGGGGACTTGCATGAAACATTGTCCAGGGCTCTAGGCCTCCAGCTGGCGTAAGGGAGGACACTGCCAGTGGGCCTTCATTTAGATTTGTGCAGGGCATTGCCATAGGACCCAAGCCCTCAGCTGTATTCTTTTTTTTTTTTTTGTACCAGGGATCGAACTCATGATCTTGTGCTTGCCAGGCAGGTGCTTATGCTGCTGAGCTAAATCCCCGGCCCCCTCAGCTGCATTCTTTGGGTCTGTAGTGTATGGACAGATCTGTACTTTTCTGCATTTGACATTTTGGTGAATATTATAAAACAATCCTGTAAATTATGTGTCCTGTATTAAATCTGTACCCTTGAAAACCCTGACTACAACACAGGTTTTCAATTAACATTTTGTTAAATCTATCTCTTTTCTTTCATACTAATACACTTGATTATATGAACATAGGGATGATAGAATATCTCATAATAACTCACTTACTTAATCTCCTATATAAAAGTCTCAGAATAATGCTGCTGCCATGAAGGTTCCACTCGAATATCTTTAAATATGTTTTTGTGTTTGCTTTTTCCACTGGTAGTCTATGTTTTGAGAGCACAGAGCCATCACATACTGCACTCTCTCTTATAATCTGTACTTATCCTTAATTTTGTAAGTATTGATGCATGTGCTATTCATCACCAGTCTTAACTTTTGTTCTTTAGCTGTTTTGACTGCCTGAAGCTTATTCCTTAGTATATTCCTCAGAAATGGCTCAAGGGAACAATGTTCTTTGAGTTGTAACATGTTGCCATGTTCTTTATGCTTGAAAATAATTCATAATCTTTGACTCATTTTCTTTTCTTGGGAATCTTAGGTTACTCTGTTTTCTGTACAAATTGTTACTTTTAAAAGCTTGTTTAAAAACTTTTCCCTTATGAGTCATTTTTTGTCAATATACTCAGAAAGTTTTTGTTTTTCTTTATGGTTTAGAAATAAAAGGGGACATAGAGATAGAAAGCCAAGATGTCTGAGAAAGTTACTATCACATTCCCTTGATACTACCTGAAAGCAGTAGGAGAGCGAGCTCTGAAGTTAGAAACACTCCTGTGAATGATGCTTCCTCCTAATAGTTTAGGTAAATTAATTTCACATTTTGAAAAAGCCACAAACACCTACATAAAGAGAAAATACATAAAAGAATAAGGAGCTGAATAAGCTGTCTATAGATAGCACAGTAAATCAAAAACTAAAACATGCCCACAGAACATTAAACACACTCACACAAGACCGAAAGTATAGCCTGCTATTGTCAAAACAAACTAAAAATTATCAAGGAAATTATACAAGATACGAGAGAGTACAGCGTAAATAAAAATAGAAAAATCTCAAACATGAATTGACAGACATAAGGAAAGCTTTGGAAAGAAAAGAAAAATGCTTAGAAATAAAGATTAAATTAGAATGCGTACAAGAACAAAGAAACACAACAGATAATGCCTTAAAAAGAAATAGAAGGTGAAAGTTAAAAACATTTGAAAGATAGGCAAAGGAGATCTAACACATGACTAATTGGAGACTTTGAATAAAGAGTTCACCCCCAAAATTGGATGAGGAATGGCCTCATTCAATTCATTAAGGCTCTGAATAAAACAAAAAGATTGGCCTCCCAGGCAAGAGGAAGCTGTCCTGCACACTGCCTTTGGACTTCTCAACACCAGTTGTCTCTCCTGTATCTCTAGGTGTAGCCCACATTTGAACTTGTTGGTCTCTTGTAAGAAACATTCTTTATAATCTGTTTGCTGTCTGTCTGTGTGTCTGTCTGTCTGTCTCTCATTCATTTTCTTTCTCTCTCCCCTCTCTCCCCTCTCTCCTCTCTTTTCTCCTCTCTTCTTTCTCACTATCCTACTGGTCTTTTTCTCTGGGAATCTTGTACACAGGCATTCCACGTTCTATCCCAGAATGCTGAGAGTAAATGGTGAGACCATTCTTCCTTTTCTCTCAGCACTGGAAGTAAGTGACTCACAGAGACCACAAATAATTAAAGGAAACTTTTTAATTGCCCCTTTTTGTTTGACAAAAACATACTATGAAGCTTTTGCTGTCATGGAGCCCACAGAGCACTTACCTGCTGACATGTATGAAATAGACAAATGTCCATCAGGGCTTCTCAGAGAGCAGTGGTTCTCAGTGCTTTTGGGATGCTGTACTTGGGAAGTCTGAAGCTGGTCCAAGGTAGCTGTGATCAATGAGCCCATATAGTATCCCTGCTGCTGCGTTTTCTTTCTTGCTTTCATGAGTGGGTGACTTTGTTCTAATGCACATGTTGGGCTAACGGAAGAATTCTACTTTTGTGGTCAGTGATTAAAAAGGACGAAATTATAAATTTTTTTTTTTATTTAAGTGAAGAAAAAAAAAGACATGTATAACAAAGACAACAAGCAAAAGAGACAAACAAATGACTAGAGTAAATGCACAACAGTAACATTGCAGGTTTGCAAAACAGGATGGTAGAAACTTGACAATGGTTGCAATATTGCGTATCGTTATCTTCAAAATGGTTACTTACATTAACAGATATAGACATGTAAAATTGACCTAATCATATGAGTACCAATTGTTCTTTCTCAATAATGAATACATTCAGCAGTGTGTTTGTTTTAGTTATCCTACATGTACATATATATAGATTTATATCTTTTCCTTTTCTCTTTTCTCCTTCCCCCTTTTCCCTTCCCAATTACCTTTGCTCATCGAGCTGTTCTCCACCCCTACATAGTATTTACTATAGACTCTGGATCACATATACTTTTTCAGTTTCTTACACTAGGGAGACAATATGGTATTTACGCATGTGGATTTGATTTATCTCACTTATGAGTATGGTCTCAAGTTGTGACCATTTACTTATGAAAGTCTCAATGCAATCTTTCTTAATAGCTGAGTAGTACTCCACTGTATAAAAATACCACATCTTTTTTATCCATTCTTTGATTGATGGGCACTTGGGTTGTTTCCAAGATCTGGCTATTACAAATTGGGTTGCTGTAAACATGGGTGCACAGATATCACTGTGGTATGATATTTTCAGTTCTTCTGGGAGAATGCCCAGAAGTGGGATAGCTGGATTGAATGGGATCTCTAATCTATAAATTTAACTATATATATATACATATTGTAATTTTGAAAATCACTAAGAGAATAAATTTTAAGTGTATTCATCACAAAAATGATGAGAAAGCATATATTAAATAGCTTGATGTAATCATTTCAAAAATGTATACATATATTAAAACATACATATATATAAATATACAATTGTTACTTATCCATTAAAATAAATAAAATTTTAGAAGGAACTCTTAAATCAGTTTTTATTTACAGAGGCCACAAGTGTGCTGCTCCTATAGGACCTATAATCTAGTGAGGGGGACAGGAAATATGAAGAAGAAAGTTTCAGATTGGGTAAGAGTTCAGCAGAAAAATAGGCAATATGGTGGGTAGCAGCTAGGTGGTAACTGAATGTGAGTGGCCAAGGAAGGTCATACAGTGGACCCTTGACTTATAAACTTAATTTGTTCATGGGGTATGGTTCTAACTCAAGTTGGTAGTAAGCTAAGACTATTTTTCCCTTAAAAATAAGGGATGTACCCATGAGTTCCAAACCTCCCAAAGCATCTCTTACCTAACCTGTTAATAATAAAAAGTGTTGTATAATGTGTGTAATTTACAAGAAATTATTTCCAATAATTTTCTTAGTGTATTCACCAAAAAGTTATAAAATGTGCCTAGTTTACCAGAAACAGTAATTTCATACTGTACTCACCATTCAAGTTGACATCTTTGGCTTGCAGGAAGGGAGGATGAATAGAAGGTGGTTATCATTTGGAAGCAGAGTCCCCTTCCATTAGAACATCAGGAATCTGGCTCTCTGGTGTCCTTTCTCTCCTTGGGAGTGTCTGAGGCCACTGGGATCTGCTTCTGGTTCACAAGGTCTCAATCTTTTCAGAACTAGAAACTGGCCTAAGATTGTCTATTTCTGTCTTTTCTTTAATACTTTTCTGCAGTACGAAATGACATTGTCGTTAAGCAAGTGAATACAATTATTGGCCTCTTCTCTGTCTGGGTGAGTCTTCTCTACAAATATCTGTAGGTAGCTCTGTCCATTTTTTCAGAATTTCCTTTGTTTCAGAAGGAGAACTTTGCTGCACTGCTTGTTAATACTCCTCCTCCTCTTCAGAAAACTCCTCAGCTGCCATTCTCTGCTTCTTAGGCAGAAGTTGCTGAAGTTCCTCTGGAGACATTTCCTGAGCGTTCCTTCACCAGTACCTCAGCATCACCACTGTCTACCTGCAAGCTTATAGATTTTGCTGTAGTGACAGTGTCGTCAACCACAGGGTCAATTGAAGACTCAGGCTCTTCTACACAGCCTTCAAAGTCTCTCTCCAGTATAATTTTAGACCACACTTTCTTCCAGGCAGACCTCGGTGTCCTTTAGAGATATATTGCCCCAGGATTTCTCAATTAACCCTACACAGGAAAGGATGCTGTAATGTTCCTTCCAGAACTCTCTAAGGGTTAAGTCTTTATTTTAACCATCTGGAAGCACTTCAGGAACAGTTCCTTGGTGCATAGCTTCTTAAAGTTAGTTATAATCTGCTGATCTATAAGCTGCAGTAGAGGAGTTGTATTAGGTGGGAGGAACTTGACTGAGAGCCGTGGGAATTCCTCAGCCAGTTCTTCTTCCAAATCTCATGGGTGAACAAGGGCATTGTGGGTGCACCCATGGATGAGGAGAGCCTTGAGTGGTAAACTTTTGTCCTCTAGATATTTCTTAGCAGTAGGATGGAAAGCCTCCCTGATCCACTCAAGGAAAAGTTCTCTTGTTATCCAGGCTTTTGCATTAGATCCCACATGACCCCTAGCCTATTCCTCATGACTTTATGTTTTCTGAACACTCTGGGGCTCTCAGAGTGATAAACTGAGAGAGGCTTTATCCTGAAGTCACCACTTGCATTGGCACATAGCAGTGTTAGCCTATCCTTCATAGGCTTGTGGCCTGGCATTTTCTTCTCTTCCTGGATAATGTATGTTCTCCTGGGCATTTTCTTCCTTCTACAAAAGGCCAGTTTCATCACGCTTGAAAACTTGAGAACAAAAGCCATTTCTCTGTGTTATCCTTTCGAAGTGGTGTATGTAATTTTCAGCAACCCTTTTATCAGCACTGGCTGCTTCACCATGCCTAGTTATGCTAGGGACCCTACTTCTCACTTTAAAGTTGTTAGACCATCCCTGAAATGTTTCACCATTATCACTCATTGATGGATTATCCTTTACAAGATCTGCATTTATAGCCCTAGCTTTTTCACAAATTATAGACTCAGATGGACTGAGTTTCTCCACAGTAGTAATAGCCTTTCTACTTCTTCTGACACTGTTGATTACAATTTATTAATTTGAGTAACACCTTTTGCAACATCAGCTTTCTTATACAAATCTTTTCTCTGTAAGAGTGTTGAGATGGTGGATTTCCACATGCTGTGCATATAAATGAGATCAGTCACACGAATGTCATTCTCATAGTTCTCCATATTTTCCTTATTCTTTTTATTGTGACTGCTTTCTTTCCCTTCCCTTCCTTACCTTTTTCTCTAGCTTTTTGGGGGGCATTTTGATAGCAGTAATGATAGTGATTTATAAAAGACCAACTGGAGTCACGTCCACAAACTTGCACATCTGATACTTACGCGTGCTTCTGTATGCTTTTCTGGCATCGCAAGTGTTTGTTTACAACTGCACAAGTAGCCGGCATTTGGGTTGTAACTCAAGACTTTGGTCATAAGTTAAATCTAAAATTCCAGTTATAACCCAAGTTGTTTGTATATGAGGCTGGTCATAACTAGAATGTCCACTGTATTTAATCTATAACAAGAGTACAATTTGAACTGAAATCTACTGTCAGAAATTATTGAAGATCTGAGTAAACAGACTTACAGGTTGGAGAAATGGCTGGTGCAGAGGCTAAGACAGCAGACTGCGTGCAGATCCTCCAAGTCATAGACTGTTGAGGGAGAGTGGTCAGGGATCTTCTAGATGATTTAGGATCAGATCAAGTAGGTGTCTTTGTTCACCAACTTGATTCTTTTCATGATTCTGGTTGCAAACCAAGCTGGATGAAAACCAAATCAGATTCAATGGTTAGGTTCAATGTCGACCTTATGGGGAAATTTGAGTCAGTTCTTATTTAGTTTGATTTGTGACCAGAATCAGTGGAGAGAATTGAGTTCATGAGCTGAGGTACCACTGTAGGGAGGCAGGGAAACATGCTTCTCGGTGGAAGCTCAGTGGGGGTTGGTGTTCACTTGTCACTGCTTGTTTTGTGGTATTTTGGAAAAGAGGGCGGAACGGGTTCCGGGGGCAGGCCAGAAGCAGAAAAGCAGGGAAGAGGCTCCTGCAAGAGATGAAAAAGAGTTAGAATCAGGCTGCACTGCCAGAGGTGGGAGAGGCAGAGTTAGCTGCTAACATGGGTGCGTGGTCTCCCCCAAAAGTTTTACCAAAGTTCCTGTATGTGTATTCTAAAGTTAAGCAATAAAAATATATCTCTGTAGCCATCTTAATTTGAAACCATAGATTATTTAGGAAGGAATAAGATGACAAGTTCAGCATTCTCTGCAGAAATTATTACTGTCATCTGCCCTTGTTTATTGAGAACCTGTTCTGTGTGGCATTGCTGTGAGTGAAATGAGTGGGAATCTCAAATGTCAACCAGTTTTGATCTGAGAAGTCTTTCTGAATCTTTCCTTCCACACCAATTCCATCTTGTGCAGCTCGTACGGTAATTTCAGAAGTGGAGTAACTTTATAGCCTTTCTAACCAAAGCTTCACTTAGATCTGCTCTGGCATTGAAATCTGTATCTTCTCTCTTGAATCCAGATGAATATGGTCACACTGCAACTTGAGTATAAAACTAATATGGAACAGAATTAGTATCAAGTGACCTGGCTCCAAGGAGTGAGTTAGATAAACCTCAAAATGATATTGTCATAAAATGGTTTCATTTACAAGATAGAATGGTAGTGTGAGACTCGGAGGCCTGCTGGGTTATAGCGAGGCCCTGGTGTTTTATTATTCTAGCCCTCCTGTTGAAAATCTGCTTCATTCTGGTATTTATGTGATTTTTTTTTATTCATACAGTAATCTCTTTAGAAAGCCTCCTTAATTGGGCTCCCGAGATGCCACTGTGTAAAATACCTGGATCCTAGTGGTCTGAGTTCTCTGTTTGCCAAGCTGATATTTTTTTAGCACAAAAAATTCATATTCTCCCTTTTCCCTTTTTTTCCCTTCCCTTCCCTTCCCTTCCCTTCCCTTCCCTTCCCTTCCCTTCCCTTCCCTTCCCTTCCCTTCCCTTCTCCTTTGTTTTCCATGATGGTCTTGTGATGAGATTCTTACTGAATAACCATAGATTTGGTTTGAACTTTTCGTACTGTTTTATACCAAAAATTACTTGAGAATGACTTAATCCTGTTGTGGACTTACATCAGTTTACTCACAAATGACATGAGTTCTGCTTGTTACGGTCAAGTGAAGAGCGTGGGGCAAGTTGTGTCTCATTTCTCTGGTCAAGGGCTGTAGACCAGTGTCTTAGTTCTCTCATGTTCAGTACATGTTGTTTTTACTTTTTCTTTCTTTTTGTTTTGGAATTCATTTAGGGGGTTCATAAAGACTTTAACTGGCTCACGCTATGCCACATGTCAGGACTTGGCATGCTCTGTGCCAGGGCCAGGAGAATGCTCTCTGCTCTGTGGCTCTTACTGGGGACCAGCCACTTACCATTTCTCCCTGTCTCCATGAGTCCCTCACCTGTTTGTGCTGGTCATCTGCCCGATCCCCACAGCAGGTGCTATGGTTGATACATTGTGTCAACTTGAGAAGCTTAGAAGTTTAACTGACCGACTCAGCAGGCAGCCAGGGTTCTTACTTTGTAAATAACCTCATGCTGTGCAAAGGAAGGCAAGGAGATTTGTGAATGCTACACCCACCCTGCAGGGAGGGGGTGGCCTGTGTACAATATAAGACAATATAAGGGAGAAAAAGAGGCCAAGCTTCCCTTTCATGCCTCTGACTTTCCAGCTTAGCTCCTTTCCTGGCCTCAGCACCCTGTCTACACTTTTGGGAACTTTCTGGTCTTTCAAGGTCAGGATTTGATTTCTCAGGGAATCCTTCCTTTTTGCTCTGGCTGCTGCCTTGAAGTGTCATCCTAGTGTCATGCCACCCTGCCTTGGAACCAGCTGTATATGGACTGAAACTTCCAAGAACTATAAGAAATAAACCTTTAATTTTGGGCATCAGGTATTCCGTTCCGGCAGTGAGTGAAAAGTAACCAAGACAGGCTTCCTATGCTCTTGCCATCCTGGCTGTTGGCAGTGTTGGGAAGTCTAGAGCTAACAGTGACTGAAGGCCACAGGGTAAGCATCTTTCAGGCAGCACGGCCAAGCTTCCCTTTCATGCCTCTGACTTTCCAGCTTAGCTCCTTTCCTGGCCTCAGCACCCTGTCTACACTTTTGGGAACTTTCTAGTCTTTCAAGGTCAGGATTTGATTTCTCAGGGAATCCTTCTGTGTCTATCTTGTTGACACATGGCTCTGAAATTGTACCTTTAATATTTAAGACTTCAGGCTGCTCTGAGTTTGACCCACTCTTTCAGGCATGGTTGCTCCTGGAATCTTTGTGTCAGTGGGACATTATGAAATATTGTAAGAGTGCTGTGTGTCTAGGGTTTTCTTTGCTTCGCTCAGTGAGCCTTGGGGTATTAAATTTTTCTGAGTAGGAGTCATAAGTGGGCTTCTTTATTCTTGTTTCACATACTTGGATTTGGAGAAAATATTTTTGAGTTGGTGAGGGGTAGCTTTTGGAGAACTCCATGGGTAGCAACGTTAGGTTAAATGGGCACTTTGCCCAGATTAGAGGTGAAAATTTCTAATTCAAAGATTTTCCATAAAATCACATAAAAGTCTTTTTAAAAATATGATTCCCTGTGACTTCTTGCAGTGAGTCACTGGGTGAGGTCAGGGAGGAACTGAAAAATGAGAATTTTCCTGTTTCTCTGGACCACTTGAGCAAAGGTGTGCTCTTCCATGAAATGACAGCTTGTGTTTGCCTGGGATGTATCTGATCCCTTGAGGGTAACTTTCCATTTCCACAGAGGGCTCCGGGGGAAGGGATTTATTTATTATCTCACAATGCAGTGCTTCCTCTCTACCCTTCTACCTTCCCTTTTGAGGTGGGGGGGTGGGATGGGCACTAGCCTGGGGACCAGTGAGAACTCAGTTAGCTTCTAAAAAGCTACTGTTGCATTTTGAAACAGTGCAGTATTTTTACTCTGTAGGAGTGCAGTGATGTAGCCACCAAATGCAAAATTCTGGTGGCTTCTTTGTGGTTATGTGTGTTTGCCTATGTGTGTTGATGGGCGAAGATAGGGACTTGGGCAACCTCTTCCACCTTTCTGAGCTCAATTCCCCGATATGAAGATGGAGATGATTATGGTAAATCATGCATAAAATTTTAAAGATTAAATGCTAAGCACTCAAAATGGCACTTAGCACAATGATGCTGTGTTAAAAGTTAGTTGCTATTCATGCTGTTGTTGTTAGTATTGTTCCAGCTAATTTGAATTCAAGTAGCAATGTCCATCTTTGATGGTCATGGGAATCAATGAGAAAGGTGTAGGAAAGTGCTCCACACAGCAGCTTGTGAGATGTGAAAGAATTGGTGCAACTCCTGGTGAAGCTGGTCCTTACCTGTGCTGTAGGCTTTATCAGTGGAATCTCCTGTCCTCCGGGCCCAGTTCAACGCTGTGCCAAATGGAGATAAAAGCACTAGAGTTGACTGCAGCATGCCTCCTTCCTTCATCTTCCTATCAGAGAAATTAGTATTTTGCTGCCAAGGGAGGACAAACATTTATTACTTTTCCAAATGGAATGAACATTGGTTTTTGTTGCATAAATTTTTCTTTCAGGTTAAAAAAAAAACCCTCAAAAAACTGTCTAAACCTAATATCCCCTTCTTTTTTGGGGGTTGGGTACCAGGGTTTGAACTCACGACCTCGTGCTTGCCTGGCAGGTGCTAGTGCCGCCTGAGCTAAATCCCTGGCTAATTTCCCCTTCTTACAAATGAAATCATGTTTAATTTAATGGTGATGTTAATAGAACTAAGGAGAGTTAAGAGTCATTCTGACTTTAAAACCTGCTAAGCCTTTAAATAAATACACTGTTGTTATTTTAAAACTTTCCAAACTGAACTTGGAATTCACTCAGGCATCTTATAGAGCTTTGGCATATAAGAGGAAGACAACTAAAGATTCTTTAAGTTCCTAATAATGCTGTGGGCACTCTTGCAGCTTGAAAATAACAGAAGAACATAATAGCACTGCAACTTGGGTTGCCAATGCCCACATGAATATTAATTGACTAGCTCTTTGAAATAATGTTCCAGTTACATGAGAAAAACTTTGAGAGAATTGGGTATTTTATCATCTTCTCTCCTGTGGATGATTGGGTATCTGTACTGCTTTGCACAGTAGTTCTGGGGTACCTGCAGTGCTAAAGGAGTGTTCCTCTTAGTGCCCTCCTTTGTCTGAAGCCTAGAATGACTCTCTTGTTGCCTGTAACAAGCCCACTCCTCAGAGTTTTGTACTTATGGCCCTTTTCTACCCGATTCTCCCTCTCCCCCAATTCTTTCTGTGCCGGCCCACACCACATTCCTTCTGGCCCTTTGCTTATGCTGTTCACCCTGCCGCAGAGCTCCTCCGTCTACCTCCGTGGCCAGGTCGTCTCAGATGTCTTCTGGAAAAGACTTTTTCAAACACACTACCTTAAGAATTCATCATTTTCCCTCCTGTGTCAAGACAGAAATAGATGCATGGAGGCACAGAGAGGCTGACACATTTGTGATGTGTCACAGTTGGGGTGGGAAATGAAATAATGAGAAAAAAAACAAAAGAAAAAATATGAAAGCATAGGAGGTATTAGAATGCTCTCAGCAAATTTAGGGACAAAAGAATATAGACTTTGTGAGGACTCGCTGTCGAGCTGCACTCTAAAAGAAGGTTGCATATGTGGAATCTTGGAATGGGAAGAACTTCAAGTTTAAGACTGACAACACCTCTTCTAGCAGACCCAAAGTCTTATCAGCAGGGAGTGTGTGGTAAGGTGGGAATTGCTGTGTCGAGTCCTGTCATGTCTGGAGGAAGGGTAGCCGCCCTTTGACTGCTGAGTGAGGACTTTCTGATGAGCAACAGTGCAGCTTCTGGGTTTTTCTTCTGTCCTGCGGGGGCCTCCTTGGATATTGCAGTGTCTGATTATAAATCAGTAGGCATTTGAGTGACAGAAAAAGGAAGAAAGTTTGTCAGGCTTGTGTTCTACCATGGGTCTCCCCAAGTTTATGCTACTCCCCAGAAAATCCAGATTTCTTTGCATGAGCTAGAAAATGCTGAATGACAGGTACACATGAATTTCTTATTAGTGGCATTGTTCTCTGTTGCTGGTGCCATAAGCACTGAAATATTTTTTTTCTTTTGTTAGGTGCCATTGAAAGAGCAACCTCTACAAAATAGTAGCCTAGGACTGTTGTGTAAGACAGACCGGCTAGCAGTTCACTCAGTCATCCAGAGGAGAAAAGATACTACAACACCCAATTCTTTCAAAATGAGTTTCCTGTAACTGGGACATTATTTCAAAGAGTACATTAATTAATACTTGGGTAGACATTTGTAACCCAGGCTCTTTTCCTGATAGTTCCTGTTTCTCTTAGTAGGAAAAAAAAATCATGAACTTCTCAGATTTAATGGGACACAATACAATTATGGAAGATGGTTTGTCATGTTATTTGTTCCACCTTTTTTTTTTTTTTGTGGGAAGATGCTAATGCTGGTGACTTTTAAGTCTGTGGCTGGCCTTTCCTTCATCCACTTGGTCTTGCAGGTCACAGTAAACAGGGCCTAGTTATGACCACTGAAGCAGAAATGCAGATTCAATGAGTAATTATTAAGAACTTTCCAGAATATTAGCTGTTTCAGTTGCTGTGGTGACTAGTGATGGAATAGTCCATTAGACATTTCTGTTCCCAGCAACTCCTGAGAATTGATTCCAATCTGAAGCAGCCAACCACTTTGATCAATACCATAATTACTCTTATTGATGGATTGTTTTACAATGGTAGCCATCAAGACAGTCTGTCAGCTCAGGAGGCACCCGAACTGTCCCCTGCAAGCTGTAATGTACCACAAATATCTGATTCAAATCAACTTACTATTGAGGCCAGGATGACAAGCGTGAAATTAATTGTTCCACTTCATGTAAGACCTGCATTCTTCTTTTGAGAGAGTAATTGGTTGCTGCATGTAGTGTGAGAGCTGAGGGAGTTTTGCCTCTCTGCAATGTTTATGGACTTATATTTTTCCCCCACTAGCTATTTTTTTTCCTACTCTTTCAGGTGTCAGCAGTGTTGTACAGCTGCTGTTCTGCCGTCGTTATTTTTTAGTATATCTTGTCATGTCAGATTGGTTTCTTTCTAGAAAGGTTGACTAAAAACTGAAGTAAACTAAAAAGCTTGTTTATGAAAGAGGGTTTTTTGGGGTGAGCAGCATTACAACTCAAGACCTCAAAAGTATTTGAATTAATATAAAAAATCAGTAGTGGGCCCCAAGTTCTTCCATGGTTGTAGCAGGCTAATTCAAAAGACTGATAATCTTGCAGAGAATAATCTGAACACACTCAGAGATGAGTGCACTGGTATTTCTGGGCATGGTAATCCTTTTAAAGTTAAAGTTGTTTATTGTAGTATTTCCAGATTGAATCTGATAAGAAGTAATTATGGAAAAGGTGATTCTGTAGACAATCCCATAACCTACCAATATTGTTGCTATCCATGAAGCATTGTTTGGGCCCTGGGGTATACCAAGTAAATAAGCCCTGGACTCTTGAAGTTTGTATTCTTGTGGGAATATTGGGAACCCAGATAACTGCTGTATACCCAAATATATAAAATAATATCAGATAGTGTGAGGAATGGAAGACAGCAACCACCTTGGCTGATGTGGAGAATGGAGGCTGAGGAAGAGTAGGTAAGAAAGGTTTGACTCCAACCCTGCTTGTGGGCTTGAGCCACCTTCACTCTTAAATTTAGTTTATATTCGAGATGTTCCAGAGGCAGAACTTTACTTTTACACTTTGGAAGGAGGAGATTTGATGCTGTCAGATTTCAGGGCAGGGAACAAGCCAACCTAAAATACATAACTGAGAATGTTGGGGATGGTTTTAGAGGTAAGTGATTTTTATTTCTGTTCAGTCATGTAAGTGTTTAAAAGTATTGATTGAACACTTTCATAACAGCTGAAGGGATCAGATGTGATTAATAATAAATAACCTATGATACGGAAACTCAGAGAATTATAAAACCCCAGGTGAGGTTGGCTAGAGAGGAGGATTTCACATTATTCAGTTGCATATGATTAGATACAGCATGTAACTTCATTAACTCTCATCTCTCCCAGAGTGGACTGAGATAGCTAAAGTGTCAACTTGATCATCCCTTCCTTCCTCCTATTTTCTAGGTACTTTGAGGGAGCTTTTCCTTCTGCTTAATCCTGCAGTTCTATGAGCTCCTGCCACAGGTGGGTCCTAAAGCTTGCTTCCACCGAGGTCTCACCTGCCCCTGGACACAGAATGGGCTAAAATATGGCCTCCTAACTTAGGCTAGACCAAGTAGAATCTTCCCTGATTTTTCCTCCAGGAGTAATGAGAAAGATGTTCTCTTCACCAGGTTGGCTGAGTACATAACACTAACTGGTCCCTGGAATGCCCTGCTTGTGGCACGAAGTCAGCTAGAGCCAAGAGTTGTGATGGAGATAGAGATAAACAAAGTAGATCAGATCCAATCTTCAACCGTGTGTTCTTTGTTCTTTAAGTTGCCTTGTCTAAGCAACTAAACATTTAGTAGGAAAAAGCACCATTTAGAAACAAAAATTTGAAATGTGCGTCTCCCTAATGAAGCCACACTGATGAGATTTCATTTCTGCTGTCTGCAGAGCTGCAGCAAAGTGATTTCACTGTGTGGTAGGGCGGAAAAGAACTCTTCCAGGGGAGATTGGTGACATGGAACCCAGGAGTTATGGGACCCTGCTATTGTCTCTGGAAGCATTTACTGTCACTGGAGTAGTCCCCTGAAATAACTTTTATGATGACAGCATTTTAAATATGTAACACAAAGTCTTTATGTGAAGGAAACACACAAAATGAAAAGTTCATTTAGTTAAAAGAGAAGGCTGCCAGTGCACTTATGTAGCTGCATAATAGGGACTTCTGAGAAGAGCGGCTAAACCTGCAGCTGCTGGTGCAGAGCCCTGCGTTGTAGCCACTCAGCTTTTGCAGTGCTCAGGAGTTTTCGGTTGTGTTTATGGCCCAGCTGCTTTGCTGAGATTTGGTAATATATGGGTAGAGGAATCTTGAATAAACACATCTCTTCCTCCTCCTCAGGGATCCAAGATCTTCAGCATTCCAGCTGCTAAGAACTGAACCGGTCGTAGTTGGGGTTTGTAAATGTGAAATCGACTATTTCCTTACCTACTTGTAAATGTGGAATCAACTATTTCCTTAACTACTTTCCATTTATTATATGGAACTAGATGTGACAAATTCATCTGCTTTCTAAACAGATTCCAGATCACACTATACAGAGACGTCACTCTTTGCCACCTCTCTTATTGATCTCTTTTTTCCTTGGGGACCAGACTCCTAGATTGAGTACCTCAAATCCCCACCTGGGTTTAGAAGGCACCTAGGATGTGCTTCCTTCTCTTCTGTGGCTCCTGCTTTTCTCCTTAACACTCAACAGGGTTGCAGCCTTGCAGGTCCTCTTTTTAATCTGTGAATATGCCACTCTCTTTTTGTTCAAGATCTCGAGTGTCACATTCCCTCCACCTTAAATGCTCTTCCCCCACTTCTTTGTTCTCTTGCCTTGTCACTCAAGTCTCAGCTCATGGCATGTTGGAAGAGCTGGCACCGACCAGGCAATCTCCGTCTTCTGTTCAGTAACTCCATATCATGCACCCATGCCTTATTTTCTCCAGAGTAGGTTTGTGCAAAATTTGAACTTACAGTTTTCTTTTGTCTCACTCTTCCCTCTAGAACAATGGTGGTGAACCTATGGCATGTGTGCCACAGTGAGCTGTTGGTATCCTTGAAAGCTCTAAAAGGTTTGCCATCACTGCTTTAGAATATGTGTCAGGAACGTGAAGGCATCATCTGCCTTATCCTCTATTGTATCTTTTGCACTGATGTTCTGACACATTAGTAGATGCTCGCTTGTGTGGCTAACTAAGTAGCCTACCCATTCTTCTAAGCAGTGACGTCATTCAAGTGAGATAGGCGATTTTACTTAGCATCTCTCTCCAGCTTCCCTGCTGTAGAGGGAGAAGTGGAACACGATAGTCACATTAAGCTGGGTACTTTGAATTCTCATTTAATCCTTACAAAAACTTTAGTTACTAATAATACTTTGGGACATTTTCCCTCTACATTTGGAATCAAATTTCATTTTCCGACATCCACTTCCTTCCTGGCACTTGCAGCCTGAGGATGAATTGAATTTGCCATTGTAAGTTTTCAAATTATCTTCTTTCTCTGCCAGACCTTTAAGCTTGATCCTAGGGCTGTTCTGCTCATTGTTGACTACTCCCAGCTATGTGAGTGCTTGGCACATAAAATGGGTGCTAAAAGCCCCAGGGCCGATCATGAGGGCAGGGGAAGGGTTTTTGGCCAAATGTCTTACTTTTTCTGATCTGGATACAGAGTTTTGCAACCTCAGAAACTCCTTGTCTGAATGAATAGTTGCTTCATCATGACTGGAAGTATATTACAAATTCTTGCTCTGCTGTTCTTTTGCAAGGGTTGAGAGTGATGTACAGTCTGCCTTCCCTTCAACACAGGCAGCCTAAGTGTACAAAGAGGTAGGGACCCTTGTATTCAGTGATACAAATCTTAGACAATCCCCCTGCTACAGTGCTTTAGCTGTATGGAGGGGGAAAGTCACAGTTATGGTCTGACATATGCAAATGTATTTTCAGGGTGCCACGTTGGAGTCCTGAACACTGCAGGATGCATGGTTCGCTTATTTCCCACATGGGAATTTCACGAGTCCCTCTGTGGTGTTTGATAAACTAGTTAAGCCAGGAGCCCTTTAAAACCCATGTGGCTTTCCAGGGGAGGGGGTCTATGAGTGAGGGGCAGTGGGGAGGGAACATAAGTTTTGATTTTTTGTGCTGCTGTTCCCTAAGGACTTCTATATTTCACTTATATGAATTCCTAGAACCTGCGACAGGCTGCATAATTGCTAGACCGACATAAATCTATAGCAGTGATGGGTAGATTTTGCTGACGTGTTTGCTTGGGCTGCAGGACTTAGTGGAGCATGTCTGCATATCATATCACAGGCGCAGGCTGTGGTGGGGCCAGGGAAGGAAAGCTGTTGTGTCCCAAGGTCACGAAGGAGTGATGACAAAAGAGACACCATTGAAGCAGGCAGTTTTCCAGGGTGGGAAGGTGGGGAGATAGAACAACACATTTCCTCCCCTGGAAAACCCATATAAGAGGGCATCAAACCCAAGGCAAATGTGTATTTCTCTGTGTTGCAAGCATCTATAAGGCAAGTATACTGCTTAAAACTCTGCCTGACCAAGAGTCTTTCTTCATAGTTGAAAGTTGAATAATTACATATATGTAGGCTTTCAAAAAATACACTAAAAAATGAGAGTACTTATCAAATTGCGTAAAGGATTTCATTTTTCTTTTCTTAAATCCATCCATTCAGTCTACTGATATTTGCTGAGCATGTACTATGACCAACATTGTGATAGAAATGGCACTAGAGCAGAAGAAGGCAGGTAGTTTCCTTGCCAGCAGAACCTGTGGTTCATCCAAGAAGCCACTGCCTCCTAAGTGGAGATGCCCTTGATTTACAATGGGGCCATGTCCCGATAAGCACATCATCATATGTTGAAAATATATTGTAAGTTGAAAATTCACAGTGATAGAAGAAGACATCAGAAGAATGGAAAGTCGCACCTTGTAACTGAATAGGCAGAACTAATATTGTCAAAGTGGCCCCATTGCCAATAATGATATGTAGATGTAATGCATTCCCAATCAAAATACTAATAGCATTCTTCACAGAACTAGAAGAAACAGCCCTCCCTTACCTCCGCCAGCCACCAAAGACTTGACCATATAAGGAGCCCAACTCTCCCAAACACCGCCCGCCATTTCACTGTGGATGCTGGTGTGACTGAAAGTGGACTAAATATGACTCTCACCATTGGGCTTCTTAAGCACGGAAAGGAAGTAGGAAGCATCACTGGGAAGAGAAGGGAATTGGTTAAGAATCCGCGAGGAGAGTGGCTCATGGATTGACATCTCAGAGGGGAACTACCCGGAGAGAATCATTACTCTCACTGGCTCCACCAATGCCATCTTTAAGGCCTTTGCTGTGATTATCAACAAACTGGAGGAAGATATGAACAGCTCCATGACCAACAGCATGGTGGCCAGCAGGCCTCTGGGGACCCTATGCCTGGTGGTACTGGCCACCCAGTGCATCTCCATGATGGGGTAATACCGCTGTAAAATCAAAGAGGTCGGCAAGAGCATGTGGGTCTGCATCCAGGTGGTGGGGGATATGTTGCCCAACTCTACTGAGCGGGCCATCACCATCTCTGGCGTGCCAAGCAGATCTGCCTGTTCTTGCTGGAGATGCTCGCCCAGTCTCTGCAGGGGAAGAGTCATGATCATTCCTTAACAGCCCATGTGGGCCAGCTTGCTGGTCATCTGCGCAGAGTGACCAAGAGTGCTGCAGTGACGCAGTGGGCCACCCCCCTGCCACCCATGACCTGGAGGGACCACCTCTGGATGCCCACTTGATTGAAGGACAACACACCATTTCTGCACGTCAACAGTCTCACTTTGCCATGATGCACAGCAGGGCTGGATTCGCTGGAACTGACTCCAGCTCTCCAGAGGTGAAAGGCTATTAGGCAAGTTTGGATGCATTTACTCAAGCCACCCATCATTATTCCAAGTAACTTAATTGGCTGCATAATCAGGTGCCAAGGCACCAACATCAGTGAGATTTGTCAGATGTTTGGGGCCCAGATCAAAATTGCCAACCCAGTCGAAGGCTCTTCTGGTAGGCAAGTTATTATTACTGGCTCGGCTGCCAGCATTAGTCTGGCCCAATAACTAATCAATGCCAGGCTTTCCTCTGAGAAGGGCATGGGGTGCAGCTGGAGCAGTGTGGGTTCACTCGTAACCCTCTTCTGCTATTTTCCCATGATTCGACTGTGTAATTTCTGGTCATTGATTCCAGGTTTTAAATAATTTGTAAGTGTTCTGTTTCTACACCTTATCATCCATTAAGAATTTAAAAACAATCACATTCTTTGTTCAGCTGTTAATGCTGGAATCCATATTTAGTTTTATAAGCTTTTTCCTGTTTTTGGTTTGTTTTGGTTTTTTTGGCTCAGGGGACTTTATTTCTGTTTGTCGATAAGAAATGTAAGAGTGGAATGTTAATTTCAGCTTAACTCTGTAATGACAAGAATTTAAGAATTAAAAAAATGGATTGTGGGCTGGGGGTTTAGCTCAGTGGCACAAGCACCTGCTTGGCAAGTATGAGGTCCTGAGTTCAATCCCCAGTACAAAATAAATAATAAATAAACAAATAAATAAATGGATTGGTTAAAAAAAGAAAGAAAGAAAAAAAATCCTAAAGCTTATATGAAAAGAGACCCAGAATAGCAAAAGCAATCCTGGGCAACACAAGCAAAGCAAGAGGTGTCACAATCTTGGGTTTCAAGTTATAATGCAGAGCTACAGTAATTAAAAACAGCTTGGTTCTGGCACAGAAACAGAAATACTGATCAGTGGAACAGAAGTGATGATGCAGAAACAACCTCAGGCACCTTCAGCCATCTGATCTTTGACAAAGGAGCCAAAAACATATGCTGGAGAAAAGACAGTATCTTTAACACATGGTGCTGAGAAAACTGGTTATTCACATGCAAAAGAGTGAATCTAGACTTTTGTCTCTCACTGTGAACTAAAATGAAATAGATGAAAGACCTAGGTATGAATACAAACACTGAATCTGCCAGAAGATAAAATAGGTAGAATTCTTGAAAACATAGACATAGGCAAAGACTTCTAGAACAGCACCCCAGTTGCAGGAGAAATAGTAGCAAGAATCAACAAATGGGATTATATCAAATTGAAAAGCTTCTGCACAACAAAGAAAACAACAGAGTGAAGAGACAACCTGCAGAATGGGAAAATATTTTTCCAGCTACTCTTAAAACAGAGGACTGATACCTAGAATATATAAAGAACTAAAAAAATAGACCTCTGAAATAAAAGAGCCAATCAGAAAATGTATAGCCGAAATGAGTATACACTTCTCAAAAGAAGTGCATGGCCACTGGATGCATGAAGAAAAAGTGTTTAGTATCTTTGGCTATTAGAAAAACAGAAATCCAAACAACACTGAGATTCCACCTTCCTGCAGAAAGAATGGCTGTCAAATGCTCGGTGAGGTAGCGCGGAAGAAGAAACCATTTCACCTTGTTGGTGGGAACTACTACAACCACTATGGAAATCAGTATGGAGAGTCCCCAGAAAACTAAAAGTAGACATTCCATTTGACCCAGCTGTACCTCTTCTGGGTATCTTCCTGAAAGAGTTAAAGACATCATCTTATAGTGATACATGCATAATCTTGTTTATAACAGCGCAACTCATTATGTGTAGATCTTGACAGCAGCCTATATGCCCATCAACAGAAAATGTGGCATATATACTCAGCCACAAAGGAGGATAAATTTAAGTCATTTGTAGCAAAATAGATGCAACTTGAGATCATAATGTTAAGTGAAGTAAATCAGACGCAAAGTTAAAGCTGCATCAGACACACAGCCATAGCCTTGCCTTACAAAACATTTTTTCTCTTATGTGATAAACATGCTAAAAAATAATTTAAAGAGCAAAATAAAGATAGATGATAGGAAATAGGGAGATCGACTTTGTGGAGACAGGAAGGGGATCTGTGGATGGGGGAGATGGGAGGGGAAGAGAAGGGGAAATAAAAAGGATCAAGATGAGGTACCAGTCCTTCATGATGAATGTATCTATTGTGTATTGAGAACATACACTAATAAAAAATAATAAAGGATTTACTTGCTGCACCGAACTTTTCCAACACCCTAGCTTAGCAGCACAGTACTCTGTGGCTTACGTTTTTTGCCCGCACGTGTTCATGGGCTTACTGCGGGTGGTAAGGCTGTACCTCTGTATCATATCACATGCAGCTAACCCAGGAAAAGACAGAAATTCACAATTTGAAGTGTGCTTTCTACTGAATGCATGTCACTTTTTTGCCATCACAAAATGAAGCCACTGTTAAGTCAAAGACTGTCTACAATTACTGTCCCTTCCTCTAGCAATGATGCGGTGAGTTTCCTCCTAGTGTTAGGAACAAAGATACTTTTGTTTTCTTTTTGTTTGTACTTTTGGCATACATTCATAAAGTTTGTTTTAACTTTTTAACTGTAAATAAGTCAAATAGTTTGAGAAGTCACTTGCTTTTGAATCACAATATTCGAGATAAAGCTTAAGATTCTTTGGTCTCCCAACTCCTTTCCCAGGTCACTACTCTGATTTATAGTGTGACTTTGCAGAGAATTTGTATATGTGTGTGTGTGTGCGTGCGTGTGTGTGGTGTGCACATCTGTGAAAAACACCTACAGTGGTTCTAACACAAATGCAGCACACACTATGCATGTATGCTTGTACTACCTGCCTATTTTATTCCATACTATAGTTTAACATTGATTCATGTTGATATCTGTGAAGATATCAGGTTATTTTTAATTACTGAAAGTTACACTTAGCAATAATCCTTCTTGGAAGCTTGTAAGTTGGTGACAGTCTACTGACCCAGAATCGTAAAACCAGTAGGAAGAAACAGTTTGCAGGTGTTGAGGGCTTGTTGCTTGCCAGATGCTATTCTAAATCTCAGGCATAGATTGTCTCACTTAATCACGAGAATATCTCAGTAGGGTCAGTGCTGTTTTAAGCACCATTTCACAGGTAAGGGGAGCTGAAGCACCAAGAGATAACATAACTTGACTGAGGTTACAAAGGGAGGACATGATACAAAATTTGAAGCCTAGTAGTACAACTCCGGAGTCCAAAACTTGTTTGTTCTCTTGAGCACCTGTGATTTCTGTGACATTAGATACTAAATGCAACGTACAGAGCAGCATGTGACAGGGTGAAATCTGATGCACTAAGGGGCTGAGGGCCTGGTTCGCACATTCATCAGTTCATTGATCTGACAAGGATTTGTTGAGTACTTTTGCTATGCCCCTTGGTCTGTTGGTTCCTAGCCACACGGGGATGAAGACACAGCCTTGCCTTATGAAGCTCACAGTGAGAGGAGGTGTGCCGAGTAGCCATCTGTGTGAGCCATGCATGGTGGCTGTACCTGGTAGAGCAGAGGTCTTGTATTTCCTTTCATGTTGTATGGCATTCATTAAACTGCATGACTAAACACAGGTCCACAGCATAGCTGGAGGAGAATCTATGGTCCGTGGTGATAATGTTGCGGTCTGTCTTACATTTGTAAAGGCAGAAGGAAGCCACCCAGCAGCAGGTCTTGGATGCCAGTGTTTTTTCCCTACTTTCTGCCCAGTCACAATATGGCAGATTTGCTATTCATCCAGCTTAATCATCATTATCATAATCGGCCCTGGTGCCCACCCAGATGTGGTGAGTGGTGTCCTCAGCTGATTGCGAAGATTACAGCCCAGTGTTTCAGGAAGCTGCTCTTACTTCCTGTCCTCATCTCACTTCTCTGGGTTGATTTTTTGTGCTCTTGTGTTAAAAAAAATAAAAAAGCAAGTAATGGAAAGGTTTTCTTCTATTTAATGTATCTTGTGTAGTGATGAAAGATAATCACAGTGTCTGTGATTTTTTCCTTTGAAAATCAGGAGAACGGTTGAGGACAGAGGAAGCATTAGTCACTTGGCTTTGAACGCTAAGATTCGTTAGTTGTCCTGGAGGCTCAGATGAAGGGAATATACTCAGGCTTTCTCCTCATTTCGACCTGTAATAATCTTTCATCTTAGGACTGGAAAAGGTTTAATAGTTCATCTTTTTCTTTAAAGAAAAGTATTTTCAAGATATTAAGTGTGAAATGGAAGGAGAGAGACATGGGTGCAAATGTTGACCGACTTTCTTATGTAACTTTTTACTTTGTAATAATGGGCTCAGTGTAGCTAGTGGTCCCACATAAGCGTCTGTGTGTGTGCGGTGGTATGTGGCTAGTTTCTTACTTATGGAACACTTAAGTAAATTGAATTGTGACTTTTTTTTAGTCAGATGATCCAAAAGCTACCCAGTTTTCTTTCACTGCATAAAGAACATATTTTAACAGAAATATCATACCTTTAAATAACACCTTTCTCCTTTCTGTGCATAAGAAGAAAAAAAATGGAAAAGATATGCTTAAGAGGGGTAAGCATATTTTTTTTCCTTTGGTTAGAATCCACTTGTACTTTGAGGAGGTTTAAATTTCAGACTGACCTAACATCTTTTGAGGTTCAAATTTAGTGTGCTCTTAGCAGGAAAAAAAAAAAAAAAAAAAAAAAAAAAAAAAAAAAAAAAAAAGCTCCTTCCTAGTTCAAAGAGGGAGGAAAATTTAAAGACTTGTAAAATTCCCTAAACCTTCTTGGATATCAAATAGCACTCAGAGAAAGCATTTGATGAATGAAGGACCTAAGAATTAGAAAAATATGGGCTACTTTTTCATTATCTGTAATCATATTTAAAAGCAGTGGAAAAAGTTCTTAGGTCTAGGGCATTAGGACTTAAATCAGTGTCTTGGAATTTTTTTGCTTATTGCCAAAGCCAGAAAATGTCCTGATTTGGCTTGAGTCTGGTAGAAGTGAAAGATCCTTTTGCCATGTCTATGATCCATGAAACTGACTGGAGAGGTTTTGGAGCACAAGCTTTCAGAGATGTTCCTGATAATTGGAATAGGATAATGTGTTACTGTCTGCCATAATAAAGTTACTAATATTTTTCTGGCTCTTATTCCTGATAACTGAAATGGAAAATACTGTTACGAGAGATGAGATGAGTTGTGCAAGAATCTTCTTAACTGTCTTAAGAATGCTGATTGGTTGCATTCTGGTATTTAGACATGGGACTTAGCATTGTCTGAAGTTAACTCTGCCCTTGTGATGTGAGTGAAGGGGCAGATGGGGAGGGTTACAGGTATAGAGAACAGGGGCTCTTTTGGTGCATTATCCTCTCTTTAGGAAAACAACCACAGTGGGTCTGCTCGTGTAGACCGCAGTGTATTGCAGGCATGCACTACCACACGCAGCTACTCAGCTTCATTAAATAATGCCTCGTAACTGCTATTCAATGACAGTAACTTGCTGAAGTTGCAAAAGAGGCTCTGACCAACCAGAACCTCTTGTTCTGGGTCATTCTGATTTCAATACCTAGTTTCAAAGTGTTTGAGTTCTCCATTGGAGCTACACAGTAGATTATCTCTGGGGTGAAACCTCATCAAGTTTCAGATTCATGGTTAACATGCAGTGGGTACCAATATTTTTTAAAATGAGAATTAATGGCATCTTTTTTGAGTCAAAGGGAACATGCATACTGTTTTCAAAAGCTCCATATTGGATGTGAGTCTGAAATCACTTAATGCCTTTTACTGAAGGCTGATGTTAAGGTCAAAGAGCACTTAATCCCTCACTATTTTAAGCTTTCCTAGTGCTATATATTAATCAAGGCTTAGCAAATATAAGTGAAGTATAGAAAATGAAGCACCTATAATGTTTTGGTGGCAGTGGGACAGGATATTCTAAGTGATTTTTCCAGAGCCCACTGCTTTGAGCTATTTTTTCCATCCTAAACACATAATTTTCAGGGGTTTGCAATTCATCCATGTAATGATTTTGGGGCTTAAGCTAATGGTTACTAAAAGATTTCAGCCTGAGAGCAAGCGATGTTTGGGAGATGTTTTTATGTTTAAAATATAAATCCCTTTGGTTGTTCCAAGTTAGAAATGATAAAATAAAAAGAAGGAAAGGGAAAGAAGTTAATGGTCTGAAACCTAGGGCCGGTATGTGTTTATATCCAGAATCAGAACAGGGTGCTGGCTTTGGCAATGGGAAAATACTAATATTCTGAGCTGTGGCATGGAAATTTGAAAAAAAAAAAGATTTAAAGAAAAAGCTCATATGACAAATTTTAAATGGGAAAGAAGCTTTGGGCCTGTGTAAGGACTCTTACTTGTGTGTTCTGGCAGCATGACCTTCATGTAGAGGCCATTTGCAGGTTGTTCCCAGATCTGCTGATGTCATGGCCAGCAGTTACATTGCTGAACTGTTAGCGTGTCCTCGCCGCTGTGTTGAGGTAGGTGTCTGGGGATGAGCTTTGCCTTAGTGCAGCCTGGAGAATTAGGGATAATTACTTTCGCCATTCTAGAGATGAAATAACTGAGGTCTTGAGAGGCAGAAGGACTTGTTCAAGGCCACCCAGCTAGTGTG
>RJWM01002295.1:0-132106 GCA_004363535.1 Dasyprocta punctata | reverse complement strand
TAATATGTAGAAATCTTGGGACATTGTAGATGTTCTATACACTTGTTTAAATCTCAGTTTCTAGGTTTTCCAGCTCTTGTGCAAAACCCAGAAATGTGAAAGTGTGCGCTAATTTGCAGAGCATCACTCATACATTAAGCAGTAAAGTATAACATATATAGGTTTAAGGGTCAGAGAATAACACTGAACATTTATAATAACCCATTATCATATAAGAAATTTAAATTTTTTATACTGTGTGCAATGAGAAGAGCACATGTTTTACATAACTCTGTAACAAACAATCACAAAACACTGAGGCTTAAAATGATAGTCACTTATTGACACAGCCACAGGGTACCTAGTTAATGATGCAGGTCAGGGTCAGGCACAGATGAACCACTTAGACTTACCTGTCTATGGCTTTCTAGGAGCAATGGCTTTACTCTCATATCTAGTACTTGGCCGGTGGTAAACTATGGTAGTAGAGTCTTCCATCATGTGTCAAACCAGCATAGACTGTTAACGAATAGTGGTAGCATTCCCGAGAATGAGAGGAATGGAGCTTCTACTTCTTGATTAATGGAATCAGAGCATCACATTTCAAGAGTTACCTGATATAAGAAAAGTAGCGAATTGTGGTCTTTTTATTTCTTGACAATCTTACAAAAATCTATTTGAATGTTTTGTAATAAATTGTTGGATCAAATATATGTTCAGAGCAATCATTCTAATAATGTAAGAGAAATAGAAAAGAAGCAGAGTGGACAAAATAAGAAATAGAAAATGCACTGAGACAAATTATCATAAGAGTATTCTTTTTTCTGCCTTTTAAAAAGAAATGAGGTCACTGGACTTATGTATATTCTTCTAAGAATGGAGACTTCTATTACCTAACTCTTTGCTGTTAGGCAGAAAAGAGAGAAAGAAAGGCTAATGGAGAGTGAATGGGGCTGGGAGAGGATTAAAAACAATTTTTTTTCTAGTACTATGGGAGAAAGTGAGATGGTAAGAGTTGTGGTGTGAAAGGAAAAAAAGGAGAGTTTTGAACTGTTGTGAGTTAAATACCATTTTGTGTTCAAGAAACAGTGAAAAATGTGATCTGATGGATCTCTTACAATTGTTCTTCCAAATTTAATCTTTCCTCCATAGAGCTGACCTAATATGGTCCATGAGCCAATTTGTCCATTGTTCCCTGGTCAGGCAATGGGAGACTAGCAGACCATAAGAAAAAAAAGTAAGGAAAAGGAGTTTGGAGAGTAAATTCCTTCAGCCAATAAAGAATGTAGATCATCATTATGCACAGTTTTATTTGAATAGCTTGCATTTCCAATTTTATTCCAGACAAATTGACTATCGCCTGTCTAGACAAATTGACTATCGCATGTGTATTAACATGTTTAGTTCTTATAGCAACTCTTATGAGGAAAGTAATATTATTTTTTATAGATATTGAACCAAAGCTCAGAGATAGGTTAAGTGAGTTACCTATCACTTTGAGTTACCCCCAAGGTTTTCTAAAGCCACTTTGAAAGAGGATCAGTTTTTTGTGTCTAAGGTTAATGTTAGATACTTAAACTCTCAGTAGAATAGAGAAGGAGGGGCTAATGTTGAATTTTTTGCTGTCTTTTCTCAAAGGAATTAAGGTTAAAATTCTTATTAATGGCACTTATTCATCATTTTGAAATAGAAATTTAGGTTAAAAAAACAAATACAGATAGCAAACTATTTCATTTTCTAGAAAAAAATCAAATCAGGAATTTTTTTTTCTTCCTTAGATGGTACTTAAATAAATGCTCAACCTACAAAGTTTTTTTTCTATGCTTAGCAATACAAAAGTGAACAATTTTCACTTGTTCAAAAACCATTCAGTGACACTTAACTATCAAAAACTTCCCTAAATATTATACAATTTTTTACACAAATTTGTAGATGTTGCATCTAAAACACACAAGAATCTCATTTACACACAACGGTTCTATATGTAGTTTAGGAGAAATTTAAAAAGAGAAAAGCTTCACAAATTCTTTAATTCATGCATAATATAAGCAACTTATTGTTGATTTGTAATTTGTGATGTCGTCTGTGCCTATGGTTTTGCTAATACATGTTTAAATCTTTATTCAAAAGTTTCCATTCTGGACTAGTATACGCTATTAATATTTGGGAAGCTTCAGAGGTAAATTGAAAACAGCTGTGGGTGATTAACATTGATGCCACAGGTCTGATGTTCTGTCAGCCTCATGAGTGGCAGCAGATCAGCAGAAAAGTGGAATTAAACTATACCCTTCCTCATTGTGCTACACACATCATCTGAGGAAAAGACTGATTAAAATGGACATCTCTTTCCCAACTTTCTGGATAAAAATTGCCATGACTTTTCTTTATATAATGTCATATTTGCACATTTATTGATACAGTTAGTTTGATACATTTATCTCAGATGACTTCTTTTGGAACTGCGTAGCATGGCAATTGATTTGTAAATGATTTCTAATTCTTTTTGCAGTGATAGGAGTTAAGTAGTTTGATTTTAGGATTCAGGGTTTGATTTCACTTCTGTTTGTTGTCTTTCTAAATGAGAGTGATACTCAAAATACTACCCAACAGTTTTCCAAGTGTCTTCTTTAGAGTGGCATTCATGAATAAGTCTGCTTTTATAGGTGAAAAGGAGTATCTAAGAAGGTCTAGGCATTTTGCAAGGAGGTTCACCAATCAGTAATGTAGAAGACTCCCTTCAAAAGTACTTCTCCAAGCAACTGATTTTTTTAAAAGCAGGAGATGTTAGATTTATGCAGTTATCATTGAGTTCCTAATTACACTACCACTCAAATCATCACTCCTTGTTTCAGTAATTTTAGATCCTTAGGGCAATATTCTATTTTTCTCATTTATCTCAAATAGAGCATTATAAACAAATGATTTATTCTGGGTGTTGGCAGTTGTGAAGATGGAAGATAAATTTCCCTACTAAGAATTGGCCCTTAGGTTATTCAGTGTCCAACCAAGTCTTAACTATCTTACACATGATATGTTCTAGGAAACCTGCACATCTGTATTATTTATCAAGACTACATCCTGGAATAATTTATAAATTGGGAAATTTCAGACAAACCTGCAAATTTTAAGACTATAGAAAAACTACTCCTCACATACATTAGAAGAACACACTTTCCAGCTTCTGGAATATGGACTTAGAATCAACATGAGAAACAAAAGAAGTCATTTATAAACCAAAGTATATTTCTCATATAATTTCATTTATATGAAATTTTTAAACTATAGAGAAAAGTACAGATCACTGTCTGCATGAAAATATGAGGGTGGGAGTTTTCCAAATCTGGATTACATTGTAGAAACATTTTAGAAGTTTAAAATATACATACATTTACAATGAATGAATTTTTTGGTCTCTAATATTTTACTTGAACAAAACTGAAAAAATATTCTTGGACTTAATTTCCTCCTCCATCATAAGTGTGTCTTTATTACTACCAGATATTTATGCCTAGATATCTTACTTTTTATTTTTTAATTTTTTATTTTAAAGAGAATAAAACCAAACAAAATAACATAGAATAGAGTCAATCAAAGCAAAGCAGTGAATGTGATACAGGACTTCAAAACAAGATAAAAGGAAATCAACAATGGCTACCATAATTCCTCTTGTTATAGATAATTTACAAGCACTTCAAAATTATACAAAACTAAATTGTGTATTTCTTCAGTGTAGCTCTCCAGATTAGGTTACCCATATTATCAACAGTAATATATATAGAAAGTTACTTAAAACAAAGAGTCTATTTTTTATGTACTGTTTGTAACTTTTTAATTCTCTGTCCAAGTTGTCAATGAACATAACTGATTCTCCTGATCATCCCATGAACTTATTGGCTCTGCTCAGTTTTTACTTACACTCGTTCACTTATTGCTTGCTTTTTTTCTCATACCCAGCATTACTTTAATGCTGTGGATTCTTATAATGTTTAAAAAATTTTACTTTTTTAGAGTTTCCAAAGTGGTTAAGACTAAAAATGTTTTATAATAATGGAACAAATATATCTGCAGTATAAATAATAATATTTGCTTTAAAGTAGCATTTCCTTCAACTATATCTTGAACAAAAATATGCAGGGGAACATTAACCATTTAGGACCAGTAAATACTTAAAATACAAATCATAGTTATCATTCACAGTAATAGCCTTTTTGTATCCTCTAGGGCTTCAAAAGCTCAACTGGTCTTCAAGGGATGTTTGGAATGGAATGGAAAGGTTCTCTGTTCCAAAGCCCGACTCAGCTGTGATCTTGGGATTTAACTTAAATTTCAGTTTACCCCAGGACGGTGAGGAGCCCACAGTTCTTAGTCCACCCTCTAAACAATTTGACTTCAAAACATGGCTTTGAGTTTCTTTTAAGGGCAGTCTTTCAACTCACTCAAAGCATTGATTTTAGGGTGAAAAAAATGTCTCCAGAACAAGCTCCTTAATAGAGACTGATCTCAGAAACTGGTGATATGGCCTAGGTTTGAGGAAATGGATTATATTTCCTATAAAACATAGGACTACTCTCTTTCTAGGGCTAGAAAAATATTTACTGATTACTACCAGTGGTATGGCTAGTTTCTGACAATGAAAACAGCTAAAGCTAACACCAAATTTGCATATCTGTCCTTAGATAGATTCTTTTTCTAGAATGTTTGAGTGGGGAGATGAGGTGGGGAAGGGAATATTCTGGAAACTCTCTCATGAATTTTCACTTGATCTATGCCTATGGGTATTTTTAAATGATGTTTATCTTCACTGGGAGGCAGCTTTTTAGCAATATAAGTAAAATCTGATTTTTTCCTTGGCCTATTTTTCTAGCTTCTCTTAGTCACTTACGTTATAGCCTCTCATTTTATCATATATTGTCCTTGTGACTTGAGTTCAGTCCAAGTTTTTGTCTTCGTATTCTTTCTGCTACAGTTTTACTTTTTCTGTCTGGCAGGATGTGCACTGAATTTATTTGAGTAACCCATATCTTCTTTACTGGGGTTACCTCTTCCCTGACTTTTATTTTTTTAGAATATTATGGAAAATGGTGCAAAACTCATGAAATTACAATGTTCAATTGGTATAATAGATGTCTTCATTACTTTTTTTCATTGTTGAGACAAAATACCCGACACCAAAAGTTAAAGTAGGAAAGTTTATTTATTTTTTTAAATTTCTTTTATTTTTTTGGTACCAGGGATTGAACTCACAACCTTGTGCCTGCCAGGCAGGTACTTAAGCCACTGAGCTAAATTCCTGGCCCTACTTTTTTGAGGCAGGTTCTCACTATGCAGGTCAGACTGGTCTTGAACTCACAATGATCCTCCTGCCTCACCTCCTGAGTGGCTGGGTTAAAGGCAGGTCCCACCACGCCTGGCAGGAAAGGTTTATTTTAGCTCACAGTTGTAGAGTTTCTGTTCATAGTCAACTGGCTTCAAGACAGGGTGGTGTGGCCTAAGAGCATCACAGAGGAGAAGCAGTCTGTGGGAGGCAGGTGGGAGACAGCAAAGCAGCAAGCAAGCAATAGCATAAACAGCAGAAGCTCCTTCCTTTTATCCCTTTCAGGCTACCCTCCTTTCAGGAGGCGCCACCCACACCCAGGGTGGGCCTTCTCATTATCCACACCCAGGACTATTCTAGACCAATTAGTGGGCTAATTTAGCAACCACATATCGTTAATCCCAGCATCACACATTTAATCCCAGCATCATGCACCTTAGATCTAGCCACTTCCCAAAACTCCCAAATCTGAGCAGCATGAGGCTTTGGGGTAACATCTAGACACAAGACAGAACAGAGGCTTGAAGAAACTTTTCGGTTGATGTTCTGCAAACCAAGTGTGTATGTGTATGCATAATTGTTTCTTCTTTTTACTGTGAAAAATAATCACTGTTTTGAAAGATTACAAAAAAGGCTCAGATGCCTGTTTTCTTCTCAATTAAACTTGTATAAATCATATCAGATACTTCTTTTGTAAAGATCTGAATTGTAAGAGATTTAATGTGACAGTTAAAATTTTTTAGAGTACACCATAAATTGATTTTAAAGTTTTTTTCTATTTCATCATAATTGACTCTTAGACATGTCATTTTGTTTTGTTTTCATAATGATAGTGGATTCAAAAGTCCTGCTTTAGGATGGCAGTTTTTTTTTTTTTCTTTTCCAGAGAAAGTAGGACTCTAACAAAGCTGAAGATACTCCCCTGCATTTTTGTCCTAAAAATGTACAAGGTACCTGGTATCCCTTCATCAGAAAAAAGTTTCTTTTGAAAAGATGACATATAATGATCAACAATGGCAGATTTCTCATTAAAATTTGCTTTTGAGGAAAATTACAGTTTACCTTCTGATTTGTACAATTGGATTTATTTTTATTTTCATAGAAAGTGATAACTTTTTCTCAAAAATGTGACAGAGGCATAATTTTTAAAAGTTTTTAAAAGTTGTGTTATAGACTATTTAAGGAAAACAAAAACAGAAAAATTGTCCTTAGTACATACTCTCAGCACTGCTTTCTAAACTCATTAAACACAAGGCTTTCTTCAGATGGCTATGTCATTGACACAATGTCTTATTTGTTTTCAATTTTTATAGACTTCTTTTATTTAACTGGCCTTTTTGATGCATAGAATATTTTCTTGATTTTACAGACAAATGACACACTAAGTATAGTATATTTGAGCAAATCTTAATTTTGTCTTTCTTCCTCTTTCCAACTCTCTGTCCTTTATGAATTCCATTTTCATTAGTTTTTCGTTTCTCTTTCCACTATTGTTTTTGAAAATATAAGCAAATGAGCATAAGCATTTTAATTTCCTTCCTTCTTGATTCAAAAGAGCAGTTTATGTTTTTCCTTACTTTGCTTTTTTACTTGACAATATATCTTGAAAATAACTTCGAATCAAAATACAGTGATCATCCTTTTATTTATGGTTTCATGGTACTTCATTTTAAGAATGTACCAGAGCTTATTCAACCAGTTCCCTATTTGTGGGTGATTATATTGTTTCCAATATTTTACCCGTGTAAATAATGACAGGATATATAACTTGGTGCACGTGAAATTTAGAAAGTTTTCTAAGTAGATATGGGAAGCAGCACGAATTGCTGCTGCACCTTTTTTATTTTATTATACAAATATTTCAGTGGAGTGTTAATTTTACATTACCTTTCTGGCCATTTCAGGAGCTTGGCTTGTATCTATTGTCTTTGAAGCTGTCTTTTTCTCATTCAACCTTTATCCTTCACAAATTAGACCATGAATTTAAGAGAACCTCTAAAATATTTGTGAATAAGTGATTTTTTATATACCTGCTGACTCTAGAATTACACTTGCTCTCATCATAATAAGAAATCATTGCACAGCACTAAGGGAAAAGTGGATTGATGGCCAGGAAGTTCTCATTGTTGCATCTGTTTTTTTAGGTTTCCTTTCTCTTTGAAATATATTTTTTATTAGTGCCTGTGTCTGTTATTTTTCCAAAATACTGACTTTCAGTGTGGTATTTTCATGCTCCAGTGTAACACACTTTATTTACATCCTGCCATTACCCTCCCTTATAGCCCCAACCCCTTCTCCTTAGGGTTCCTTCCCTCTTTATGTAGATTTGAAATTTGGATGGCCAGGGAATTTGACAGTGACTAGTACAGAATAAAATTTACAGATTCCAAGTTCATAAGAATATAATGTAAAAAAAGTAAAATATTCCTTTACAGTGAGATATAATTGCTACAGGTGCTGCTGATATTAATTTAGGCTATTCTATGCATTGTCTTTCCTTGGAAGGAAGTCTGGAAAACTGCAGTTCAAAGTGGCAGGAAGAAGGCTGGGGAGGTAAATGTCCCTGGCAAGACCTTGTCATCCTGCTAAAGAGCCATGACTTTTTTTGATTCTGTAACAGAAATCCTTCACTTTTCTTTAAACTCTTTACCTACATTAAACTTTTTAGAAATTTGTGATGAAAACATACAACTCAAATTACTACTGATTGCTTTGAAGTTTTGAAGCAAAGTGATCTTCTCTCTACATATATTCTCTCCTTCAATTGGTCTATGGTATAAACACCATTGACTTTGTACATACGAAGTCAGTCCAAAAGTTTGTAATTACAGAGCTACTTATAAAGAAAAATAAGGGAAAATGCTATGATTTCCAAATGGAAAGAACTATCTTAATTAAATTCTTGGAGACTTGTTTGAGATTAGAAAGAAATCACTTAAAGGAATTTGAAATAAAATTGCAGTAATTCATTTATGCCTTCTGTGAAGAATTTGCCTTCATTCTAAATAGTTACTTTCATTTTTAATGACCTGTCTTTATTTATGACAATAACTGCAAAGGATTTCTTTTGAATAGAGCTGGAAAGACATTCATTTCATTCATTCTTCTCATTTCTCCTTCCCCCTCTTCCTCCTTCTGGCCCTCCCTGCCTCTCTCCCTCACTCTTTCCCTCCCTTTTCTCCTTCCTCTCGCCTTCCTTTCTTTCCTTCTTTTAACAAACTTTATTGATTACTACGTGTCAAGCTGTGTGGGTAAATAATCTTTATCATTTTTTCTTCCAAAGAATTATGAACTTAATTAACAAAGCAACTATTATATGATCCTGTATCCTGTGTGCAGGGTACAATGCTAAATACATGATGCATATAGTTATTTTACACATGTACAGTTAGTTTTCCACTTACACTGCCTACCTAGGTCAGCAGGATTCCAGTATCAAGTCTACACAAATGAGTCCTTGTGTTACAGGAAAACTGAGTTAGACAAAAATATTATAGGCAGTCAGATAGGGCTAGGTCCTCAAAGGAACCAGTACAGAAGTTCAGATACCTTGTAACCTCTGAGGAGACAGGCACCTCCTGCTGTGGGCCAGATATCAAGACAAAAAACAGAACAAACACACCCATATCCTAAGGATTGATATTCTGAATAGTTCTCTGTCACCCTGAGGAAGTTAAGAGTCAGCATCCCAACCCGCTTCAGGAAGAGTTATTGTCATTAAGCATCCCCGCTTACTACATGACTCGCTTCCCCATTTGTCCTTGATTTAATCAATTTTACCTGAACAATTAGTCTTATTGGTTAACTGTAGTTATGTCCCACCTTATGCCCACTTTGCAGGTTCCCATTTTCCCCACCTTGGACCCGTCTAACCTCATGGTTTTACTCTATAAAAGTCACTGGAAATGACAGAGTCTTTGGCAACCCGCTCGGGCCCCCTTCTGTCCCTCAGACAGAAGCTTTCTTTCCCTCAATAAATATATTCTGCTCTTACCCTCCGTTGTTCCTAAAATTCATTCTTTGATTTTCAGAGAACACGAATTCGCGCCAGACATATAGTAGGTTGGGAGTTTCATTCCCCCATATCATTTAGAGGTCTGGGATCATTTTTCCTATATCACTTGCTGATAATTGTCATGGGTATTACCACTTTGGAAAATGTTACGTTATTGGTGAAATTAACCTTCTTTTGCATGTTTTGACATTATTCCAAAAATTCTGTGATACTGAGTAATAATTTTAAAAGCATATTTAGAAAGGTATTTGGCAAGGCACTAAATTTTAATTGAAGTGCATTATAAATAAATTAACTTTTTTCTAGCTTTTGATTACCATTTCTAATAAACTTCTCAAAACTCTTTACCTCACCATCTGTGAGATGAATAGAAAAAAAATTATATTACCTGTCTCTACACTTCATAATTCTGTTTTGGCTTCCAATAGTGCACAATTTTGTGAAGCACCAGTTTAGTAATTTCCCTTGGTAGTACAACTACAAGAGGTTTTTAAATTTAAGTTAGAAAGAAGAGATCTTATTCATTATATTTTTGCTGTAGAAAAATGCCTTATTTGCTTTACTTAACTGCTATAGTTCTTTGGTTATGTGCAGTCACCAAAGCACCAAATGCTTGTAAAAAGGGATCGAGTGGCAGTTAATTAATGGGTCACTTGAATTTTAATAACTATGTCAGTAGAAGTTCCACTAAACAGCAAGGAGTGCTCAAAATGAAGGATATTAAGCAAAGTTCAGTGCTTTTAGATGACAGATAGGTTGGAATGTTGTCAAGTACTCGTAGCAGGTTTTGATTTTGTTTAGGAAATATTAACTGGTTATAAACTTAACGCAAGCAGCTCAGTGGGTGCTGTGGAGAAAAGAATGAAAATAGTTTCTCTCTTCTGGGAGATTATAAACTGACCTAGAAAAAAAGAAATTACAGAAGGGCTGCCACATAGCAAAGAATTACCTGTATATCAAAGAATTACAATGAGAGTAACAGAATCACTGGATGAGGAGATCTGTCTTGGATGAGAAAACAAGAAAAGGCTTAAAAATGGTATCCTGAAAGGAAGTTGGTTATATGGACAGCAATTTTCCTCCTACTATTTTTGAGATACAATTTAATGAAGCAAACAGTGATGTAGAAGAGTAAAATAAGGACATTTGAACGCAGGCAAAACCTTGGAACTTTACCATCTGCTTTATTTCTGAAAATACCATTCAAGATAATTTTTTTTCCAATTTTAGGGGTAGTGTTCAGTGTTTTCCTGTTAAGTGTGATGATCTATGTTTTTGCACATATTCTTTATTAGGATAAGGGCTTTCTCTCCTATCCTGTCTGTGAAGAGGTTATGAGTAGATGCTAAATTTTGTGACTTTTTTCTGTGTCAATTAAGATTAGACAGATTTTCTTCTTTGTAATTGTACTGAGTTGTATTAGTCAGGGTTTTAGTAGAGAAAAGATATAACACAAGATATACAAATATATAAGAAATTACAAGATTGGCTTTGATCTCAGCCACAGAGTTGAATGAGCAAGCACGCAGAGGGTATCTGCAAGCCGGAGGCTGAAGGATTCAATCCAATGTCTGGAGTTCACTGCAGTATCCTGAGCAACTCTGCACCAGCAGGCCAAGGGGTCTGCAATGGAAGGCTAAGAATCTGTGCCAGAAGCCTGAAGGATCCAAGGCAGAAACCAAAGAGTCTACACTAGAAGGCAGGAGACGATGTCCAAGCCAGAGGCTGAGACAGGCGGTCCTTCAAAGAATGGAATCTCATTTCTTTTCTTCTTCCCTTTTATACCATCCAAAAGGTGAGTCACCCTAGGGTGGGTCTTCCATACCCTAGGGTGTAGAATTGCTAAGCCAATTTAGTTAAGCTTCTAATTGTCTCAATTTGACACAATCAACCACTACATGAATCATACTGAGTTTTTCACTAGTACATGTTTTACAGTACATGCGGTTGTATTGAGTGATATGATGTACCCCCAAGTCCTCATATACTTTTGATGGGGCTGAGCCTGGCGCTTGTGATCCATTTGTTGTCTGGCGCTGGGATTGGTGATGTGAGTGTTGCACCCACCCAGGGGTGGAGCTGAGATACAGTGTAAAGGAGGCGGGTCTTCCTCTTGTTTGCTTCCCCTCTCTCTTGCTAGTGTGCTTGCTGTTGTGGTGGCCATGAATGGCAGCCCCGCCACACCATGCTGCCTTGTAGCCAACTGAGTATGGACTGAAACTCCCAAGAAACTGTAAGAAACAAACCTTTCCTTCCCTAATTTGGGGCGTCAGGTATTTTGTCTCGGCAACGAGCGAAAAGTACCTAAGACAGTGGTTTGCAGTCATTTTGAGGAATGGGTACATAATGCATCTTAGTCTTTTTTAGAACACCTTCACTCCCACTTTCTCCCTCCTTCTTTAAATTTTCTTTCCCCATTTTATTCTTGTTGCTATTATTAATCTTATCTCATGTTTATGGTCTATGCTGCTTATATTCATTGAGGTTATTAGGTGCCTGCACATTGCACATCTTTATTCTACTTATTTTCTCTTTCCCTGCACCTGTCCTTTCACCTGACATCTCTTGAATCCCTTTCCATTTGCAAGAAATCTATCTCCCATTTTCCTTCTATCCCCTTTTCTCCTTCTATCCTACTTTTTTTTGTATTCTTTGTTCATACTTTCTTTTATTCAAATAAAAGCTACTATATAGTATTGAAGCTTGTATGTCTGATTTATTTCACTTAACATTATATTACTCATTTACAGTGATGCAAGCATGCCAATGTTTATAGCAGTACAATTCATAATAGCTAAATCCTGGAAGTAGCCTGTATATCCATCAACAGAAGATTAAATAAAAGAAAATGTGACATTTGTAAATAATGGAGTACTACTCTGCTATAAAGAAGGACAAAATTGAGATATTTTTAGGACAATGAATGTACCTTGGTTCTGAATAGTGAGCTAGTAATTCATTATTTCAGGATAGATGCCACATATTAGTGAGTTATTGCTCTTTTTTGTACATTGCTGATTTGCATATTTATTTTCAGTTCTAAATATATTTTATGTTTCTAGAATATGGTCAATCATTGTAAATGTTTTCTATGTGTCCAAAAATAATACATATTTTGCATAAGCTGGTTAAAATGTTTCATAAATGTTGATGACATCATTTGTTAATCACATTGATAAAACTTTCTGAAATCTTATAGAATTTTTGTTTTCTGTTTTTCATTTTTAAAATTTTATTATTAGCATTTATTGATTTTATAAACTTCCAAAATATTAGGTTTCAAATCATGTATATTGATCATATTGATATGCCTTTATACTCTCTTACTCCATATAGATATTTTCTGCTGTCTCAATGAGAGAGAGTTGATATTTTCTATCATGAATATCCCTTTCACTCCTCTACCTCCCTCCTTCCTTCATATCTTACTCCTCTTCCTATATGCAAAAGACTTATCTTTCCTTTCCCTATTACCTATAATTTCGTTTTGCTCTTTATTTGCTAGGTTCCTTACATATGAGAAAACATGTAATATTTATTGTATGTCTGATTTATTTCACTTAACAGTGTGGTCTCAAGTTGTATCCATTTTCCCACAAATGACTCAAGTTTATCCTTATCATTGAAGTGTAGTACTCCAGTCTATATTAATACCACTTTCTTTATCCATTCATTTATTGATGGACACTTGGGCTGCTTCTACAATTTAACAATTACAAATTGTGCTGTTAAAAATGTGGGTATGCATTATCACCATGGTATGATGTCTTTAACTTCTTTTGGGAAGATACATAAAAGTGGAATAGTTGGGTCAAATGGAATTTCTAGTTTCAGTCTTTTGAGGAAATATCATACTGGTTTCCATAGTGGTTGTAATTCTTTGCATTCCTACCAACAGTGTAGAAGAGTTTCTTTCTCCCCAAAGTCTCTATAGCATTTTTATTGTTTGATTTTTTTGAATTTCCATTCTTTCTGAAGCAAGATGGAATTTCGGTATTGTTTTAATTTGCATTTCTCCAGTGGTCATAGATTTTGAATAGTTTTTCATGCATTTATTGGCCATTTGTACTTCTGAGAAATGACCATTCATTTCAGTTGGTCATTTTTTTATTAGTGCATGTTAATAATACAGAATGTTTACATTCCTCATGGGGATTTGGTACATGTACATAGTAGATCTGAAACCCTTTTTTTCATCCGCTCTCTTTTCCCATCCCTCCCTCCCTCGTCTATCTAGCTATCTCTTGATCCTCTTCCTCTTATTCTACTTTTTTGTCCATGTTTTTTCCAGTGCTTTATACTTACATTTCCTGTTCCTTACTACTTACATTCCTTGTGTGGAGCTGGTACATGTACGTAACACATCACAATTCCTTTTTCCATTCCCTTTTTATTCTCTCTTTCCCCTTCCTTCCATCTCTTGATCCCCTTATCCTTTAAGAAAGAGTTATCCCAAATTTCCTACTATCTTATCTCTTTACATTTGGTTTTCTCATATAAGAGAAACCATGTCATATTTAAGTTTGTGTGTCAGTGTCCCATTTTTTGTTGGGCTTTTTTTTTGGGGGATCTAATTTTTAGGAGTTCTTTTTATATTTTAGATATTAGTCCTCTGTATGAGGCATAGATGGCAATTTCTCCCTTATTCTGTAGGTTTCCTTTTCACTCCATTGATTGTTTCCTTTGCTCAGGAGAAACTTTTTAGTTCGATGAAATCCCATCTGTTGATCCTTGAGGTAGGTTATTTGTTCTGCAATTGGGGTTCTGTTCAGCAAATCTTTGCTTGTGCCTGTGTTTTTAAGAGGTTTACTTATTTTATCTTTTAGATGATTATTTTTTCTATTTTAACATTTAGATTGTTTATCCATTTTGATGTTATGTTAGTCTATGAAGAGAGAAGTGGATCTGGATTCATTTGTCTACATGTGAATAGCCAATTTTCTCAAGGCCAATTGTTAAGAAGGCTACTTTCCTTCAGCATGTTTTCAATTGCTATATCAAAGACTGGATGGATGAATCGTCCTGGGGTTCTCTCTACATCCTTTATTCTGTTCCATTGAACCACATGTCTGATGTATTGTAAGTATCATGCTGTTTTTTATCACTGTAGCTTTGCAATATAACTTTAAATTGAGATTTTGATGTCCTGCTTTGCACTTGTGGTCCAGGATTACTTCTGCTATTTTGGGTCTTTTTGTTTCACATGAGTTTTAGGATTATTTTCTTTAGTTCTGCAAGAATTGCTGTTGGTATTTTGATTGGTATTGCATTATAACTATGTATCAGTTTTGGAAGTATGGCTATTTTTACAGTATTGGTTCTGTCTGTGCAGGAACAGGGGTTATTTTACCATTTTCAGATGTCCTCTTTGATCTCCTACAGCTTTTATTATAGGGATCATTTAGTTCCTTCGTTAGGTTAATTTTTAAGTATTTAATTTTTCTTGAAGATATTATAAATGTCATTTTCCTAATTTCTTTCTCAGTCAACTCTAAATTGGTGTATACAAATGCTACTGTTTGTGCTGATTTTGTGACCTGATACCTTGCTGAATTTGTTTATTAGTTCTATGAGTCTTTTGTGCAATATTTTGGGTCTTCCACAGAAAGGGTCATGTCATTTGTCAATAAGGATAGTTTGACTGCTTTCCTTCCTATATGTATCATTTTTTTTTCTTTCACTCATTTGATTGCTCTGGCTAAAGTTTCATGTGCTGTATTGAGCAGGTGGGGTGATACTGCATCTCCATGTCATTTTCTGGATTTTATAGGGAAAGTTCTCAGTTATTTAATATTATGTTGGCAGTAGGATTATTATAAATGACTTTGATTAGATTGAGATAAGATCTCAATATACTTGTTTTCTTCAGTATTCTTACATTGAACAGATGTTGAATTTGTCAAAATTTTTTTGCATCTACTGAGATGACCATGATCTTTTTATCATTGCTTCTGTTTACGTAATGTGTTACATTTATTGATCGGCATATGTTGAACCATTCTGGCATTCCTTGGACGAAATCTACTTGGTTATATTGCATGATAATTTGATGGCTTGTTTCATTTGAGCAGTATCTTGTTAAGGATCTTTGCATCTATTCTTAAAGAAGTTGGCCTGTAGTTTCCCACTTTAATTGTGTCTCTTTTGGTTTTGAATCAGTTAATACTAGCCTTCTGAATGAACTTGGTAATGCTCCCTCCCTTTTAGCTTCTTTAACAAGTTTGAGGAATATTAGCATTAGATCTTCTCTGAAGATGTTACAGAATGTAGTGATGAATTCCTTATGTCCTAGGCCTCTCTTTGTTAGTAGGTTTTTTATTATTGCCTCAAGATCATTGCCTATTATTGGATTACTCAGTGTTTTTTACATCTTCTTGGTTTAGTTTTGGTAATTAATATGTATCCAGGAATCTACTCTTCTTTTTTCTAAATTTTATAATTTATGGGAGTACAGATGCTAATAATTTTCTGGATGTTGACAGTGTCTATTGTAATTTCACTGTTAAAATTTCTAATTGGATTGATTTTGGCCTTTTCCTTTCCTTTTTGTAAGATCAGAGGCGGCTTTGTCTATTGTGTTTATTTTTTTGAAGAATCATCTCTTTGATTCATTGATTCTTTTTATCTCAATTTCATTAACTTCTGCTCTGATCTCTGTAATTTCCTTTTTTGTAATAGCTTTAGATTTGGATCATTCTTATGTTTTTAGCATTTTGAAGTGCATTATTAGGCTATTGTTTTGGTCTCACGTTGTTTTTCTGATGTGGGAAGTCAGTCCTTTTTGAGTCTAATAGTTTCATTGGGTCCAATAGTTTCTGGTATGTTGTACTGGCATTTTCTTTTGCTTCTAATTTCTTCTCTGATTTCTTCCATGGTCCATTGATTTAACAAGCATGTATTTAATCTCCATCTGTTGGAATATTTTCTGTGACTTTTTTGTTACTGATTTTTAATTTTGTTCCAGTGTGATCTGATAACATACTTAAGATAATATTGATTCTCTTGTACTTATTTAAAGATGTTTCCTGGGCTAGCAGGTGACATATTTTGGAGGAAGTTTATTGTGCTACCAAGAAGAACGTGTCTGATATTATTAGGTGGAACACTCTGCAGATATCTATTAAGTCTATTTGTTTGAACGTGTGGCTCCAGTCTGATAATTCTTTTTTCATGATTCTGCCTAATTGACCTGTGGCTCCAGTCTGATAATTCTTTTTTCATGATTCTGCCTAATTGACCTGTCTATTTTTGATAGCTGGGTAGTGAGGTCTTCTACTGTAATTGTGACATTTATCTTTTATGTCCAGTAGTGCTGGTTTTATCAAGTTGGTTGTACCAGTATTTGATGCATATGTATTTATAATTATTATCTCAGGGCTGAGAGTTCAGCTCAGTGGCTAAAGCGCCTGTCTGGCAGGTGTGAGGTTGTGAGTTCAATCCTTGGTGCCGCCAAAAAAAAAAAAAAAATTTTTCTCTTTCTGTTGACTTGTACCATTAATCAATATATAGTGTCCCATGGCTCTTATGATCTGATGTGGCATGAAATCTACTTTCTACAAAAAGGATAGCTACTCCTGCATTTTTTATGTTTCTGTTCCATGAATATTGTTTTGATCATTTGATATCTAGTCTGTGAATTTCTTTTTGGATTAAATATTTCTTGTATAGAGCATACTGTTGGATTTTTTCTTGATCCATTCTGCTAAGTCTGTGTCTTTAGATTTGAGAATTGAGATAATCAACACTGAGAATTATTACTGAAAGACATTGACATATTCCTGTCATTGCATCATCTTGCTGCTTCAGATTCCCTTTCCCCCCTTTCTGCTTAACTGATTGCTTGATGTATTCATCCTATGAAACCTTTAAAAAATTTTATTAATTTTATTGGTGCATTTTAGATATACATGATAATCACATTCATCAGAGGGAGTTTGTTACTTGTACATGATATACCTTGATTCTTTTCTTCTATTAAAATTTTTGGCATTGTTGACTTCTTTTTCTCATTTTAGGATATCTTTGAGAATCTTTCAGATTGCTGGGTTTTTTTAATCATGAATTTCATAGTATACTTTTTGTAATGGAAAGAATCTATTTCTTCATCAATTTCAAATAATAGTTTTTTGCAGGGTATATCAGTCTGGTTTGGAAGTTGTTTTCTTTTAGGACTTGAAACTGTTTATTGTAAGTTCTTCTAATCTTTAATAATTCTGTTGAGAAGCCTACTCTAATTCTAATGGATTTACATTTATGAGTAATTTGTTATTTTTTCCTAACAGCATTTTTGTTGAAAAATCCAAGTCTAAGTACCCCTGAGATTTAAAGTACTCTTAGCTCTGAACTCCTGTAAAAATGAAAAGTTAAACACTGCCAGTATACAAAGGGACAGGGTAAACATTCTCTTTCCAAAAGGGATAAACAGGGGACTAGAAAGGAATGGGACTAAAACAAGACCAAAATACAGCAGAGCAAACATTAAATCCTGGAGTTCCTTGTCCAACACCCAGGTCAATTTGTGGTGAGATATGAACTCCTAAAATTTTGGGCAGCTCTGTCTCTATAGCACCATTAGTGGTTGTAGCCTTCAAATTTTCTCTTTTGGGCAGATTTTGTTCAATCTTTGTGACTTCCCTTAGACAATTCACATTTATAACCTCTCTCTTTGTCTGGCTTTGCTTACTGCTTGCAGCTTTCCTAAGATGTTCTATGTTAGTTGTTTCTCTAACATTCTGGGGTCTCTATGGCACTTTTGGTGTCACCCTCACAGCTTCACACTCTGCCCTATAAAGAGTATGCTGCCTAGCCTCCCAGGCCTTCTTCTGAACTCTGGGAGGAAGTTTTCCTTATCCCACAACTATTACATTATGCATGCATATAAAAGCAGCATCATGTGGATCATGTCAAGGTCTGCCACCACCTGGAACAATAACTTATCTGTTTTGCATCTTGCTGGTGGTTGTAGAAACATCTGAGTGCATGTATGACTGAGTTGGGTGAAGCAAATTCTAGGGAATCCCTTCCTATTCCCCAGTCTTCCCCCATTTTGAAGCATGGTGCTCTATAGAGAGACCTTCCTTGTTCTTATCTTGGTATGGGAAGTTTGTCTTTGTAATCCCCATAGAAAAGTTATTGGAATTCCAAAAAGTTAATTCCAATCTATCACTTCCAGTACAACCTATTGTGAGAATAAAGGCACTAAGACATATTTATAGTTATGATGAGCCAAGGGGGTTCTAAGTTCAGCCAAGATGGTGGCTTACCAGAACAAAGACCTCAACCTAGGGCTGAACCCAGGTTTTATTCATTCATGAAGAAGAGAGTGGCTCAAGGATGAATGACTGTGAGAATGGTGAAAGATATGTGAGTTCTGTGAGCTGGGCTAGGTAGGAGACCTGAAATCACCTCTGTAGTATGCAGAGAGAAGGGTACACAGAAGGAGTAATCTGCATAAGACTGTCTGAGGTATTACCTAATGTTTTGGGGTCAGTGCTTCAGTTCTGATGTGTAACATTTTATGCTCTGGGAAGTCACTGCCTCTTCTTGAGGCTTGAGCCCAGCTGACAGAGTGGAGCATGGCTCTCGATCCCACCAGAATCACACAAGTATTTTGGGAGTCATGGCACAGGGAAACACTGACTGTCACTTTGCTTCAAAGACTACACATCAGCACATCCAGCAGACTGATTTAAATTGCTTAAAGCCAATTCAAGGGAAAAGGAAATGGCCTAGCCAATGGACATAGGGATGGGTTTATCCAAAATGGAGATAATTGCTATTTTTTCAAGGAAAGTCATCCATGTGGTCCTCCATAGTGCTCCAGGCTTCTCTTCTCAAAGCAGTGTCTTTCACTTTTGCAACTTTCAGCCTGCAAAGGGTGGAGTCTTGCTAATTCCTCACATTTCCTCAAGGCATTTTTCATACTGTCCTATTCCCAAGTAGTTGGCTTCTTTTTAATACAAATCTTTTCAGTAACCAAGTTCTTCTCTGTGCCATTTTTGCAGGCCCCAAGTTTACAACAAGCTTCCTTTCTGACCAAACTCAAACCTTTTTAAGGCATTCGACTGTGTATTTTCTCTTGATTTTCAATGTAGATCTGGCTAAAAGCCCTCAGAGGTATCCAGACTGCAGACTTAAATTTCTTTCACCAAGTTAAACAGCCTGCCACCCTGAATCTGAGTCTCCTGCAAAGTTTCAGGACATGAGAAAAATGCAGGCAAATTTTTTTCTAGGGCATAACCTACATGGCCTTTAGTTCAACTGCCAGTGGACTCCTTCTTCCCATGCAAAACCTCTTGAACCTAGTCTTCACTGGTTGCATTACTGTCAACATTCTGGGCTTCTGCACTCTGACCAGACTCTCCCATTAAGTTCAACTCACAGCATTCTAGGACTGTGTCTCCAGTTGGCATCTTTTAAATCATTCAAATCTTTTTCCTGGTATGTGGTCCACCTTTTTTGGTGACTGTTTTTGCTTTTTTTTTTTTTTTTTTTTAGTACTGGGAATCAAACTCAGAACCTTGTGCTTGCCAGGCAGGCACTGTGCTACATCACTGGTCCTTGGTAAATGTTTTATGTAAATCTAAAAAGAATGTGCATTTGTCTGATTTTGTTTTTAGTAAAATATGCTTATGGGTTTCTCCATTTCACTTTGTCCCATCCAGACCCCCAGTTGATTGGATGGTGCTGCACACATGCAAGTGAGTCTCTCCCACCAGGTTTTTTTCTATATGGCAATTGTCAATGGACATATCCAGAAGTATGCTTTACTAATTTCATAGTCGTTTATCAAACAAGTTAAATTGACAATGAAGATTATTATAATATCTAAAATGGATTTCTTATAGCTTGAGTTGCCTAGTGTCCAAAGACCATCAAGAGTTGTTTTAAGTATTTTACTCATTTGTAGCTGTTTACTATAAGAGGATGAGTCTGCATTCTGTTATCCCATGATGAACAGAGCAAAATCTCATTCATGTTTTTCATTTATTCTTTCTCTAACCTTATATTTTAAATGAGTCTCAAAATGAGCCTATTTTTAAGTTACAATTCCTCTTTTTAAATAAAATGTATTTTAAAAGAATCATTTAGAATAATTTCATAATATTCTCAGAGTGGTCATTAGAACTGCTGCTTGTGTGTATTGTTGATGCTTTTGCTTAGGTGCCAGATATGTTAGGACCCAGCACTCAGCAACAGAGTACCATAGGGCTATGCAGAATTACAGCCACTGTTATGCAGTGAAAATTTGATGAAAACAACTCCACTTTAGTAATTGTTGTGTTCTAGACTCCAGGCCTACAAAGAGAACTATACCTGGCAGTGGGGTGGGACTTGGTGATAAGATGATCAGACATCTTGTAGCTGCTGTGGAATGTCTGGGTCTGAATTTAGAATTGTGTCTTCATTAATTATACCAATCCCCAAATATATGTGAACTTTTCCTGTCAGTTAGATTCAGGACTAGCACAGATTTGTGTGTGCTGACAAACCCTATAAAACCTAATGATATATTTAATAAAACCTACCAATATATTAAATTTTAGTGATTCATATTAGGTAGTTGTTGAGAAAGCATAGCTAAGAAACAAATTTATTTTGTTTAGTTGCCAAAAATTTATTGAATCAAATTCCTGATTTTTCTTTTTAAATAAATTTGCTAAATTTATACTCTGTACTCTGTGTCAGGTTGAAGTTCAAGTTTACAAAAAATAGAGAATACATGTACAGATGGTATGTCAGAAATCTCTCCTTTTTCTGCCCTCCCTCCTCCATGTCTTACTCTTTCTTTTCAATTTCTGTGTGTACAGTGATTTGAATCTTTAGAGTAGATTCTTGGTCCTGATCAATTACTCATGTGCTATCCACAAGTCTCTACTCTCTAGTATGATTTTATTTTTTTTTCCTTCCTGAGAGACTGAATGTTGCCACATGGCTGACTGATAGTGGGAGAAATGTTAATATTTCCATAGTTACAGCTCATGCAGATTTATTTTTGAATACAAGATTAATTTCAACTTTTTTTCATAGTAGGTGAAGCATTTGCAGTAATGGGGTATAGCAGAAAATATCTATAAACTTATGCTGGGATATGTAATTTTAAAAACTTTGGACACAAATGGAAGTGTATTATAACTTTAATTATCCTTTTTACCACTAAATATTTAAGATTTACTCTATGTTCTTTTCAAGTTGAAAAATGAAAAGTGATTCTGAGGAAAGAGAAGATTGAATAATTGACATACGAATTTGGTAAAACGTGTCATTTTAAATTCATGTAGTTATTTTTGTTTGCTGTTATAAACATCACTAGTAATTTAGGATATGTGTTTATGAGGAAGCAGAGACTACATAGCAGTTAATTCTTGTATTATCTAACCCAAGTTTTAAGGGAAATAATTAAGGACAACTTTATTTATGAAATTTTAAGGTTTCTTTCCATTTACAATTATCTGTACATTAAAAAAACTTTTTGCTTTTCAAAACTGGTTAAGGCAACTCAAATTAATACTTAAGTGTGAAATTGCAAACTTTGACAAAATTTTGAACAATACTATAAATTTAGTGTTGTTTAATATACCTTTGATTTTTGTCAGTGTATTATCTTCTGTGCTTTTCGAATTTGGTGTGTGACTTTCCTCCTGTAATTCTGTCTTTATATTTCCATGTTTTCAAATCTTGATAAGAGCTATTAACATAATTGTGGCTTGACTTTTGGTAAGAATTAAAAAAGCCAAATGTATGCATATTTAATTGCTGTTTCCAAACATTCAAGGTCTACTGTCTGTGGAATTGGGGGTGGAAATAAGAACATTCTTCCAAGGAAAATTCTAGAGTTTTCAAGATGCCTGATCAGGATTTGTTAGAGAAATGTGCATAATTTCGATTTTGGTAAGTGTGGCAATAGAACATCTTTTGAAAATGAGAGGAGTTTGCATATGTAAGGTAATTACACTGTTTTTCATTTAAATTTATATTCTTTGTTTTATGATGTAGAAAACCATGCATGGTTAATCTCTTGTTGAACAGCTAGTGAATCTTTCAAAAAACTGTTTAGTTTGAGAAATAAGACTGATCTAAACTTATGAAGATCAGAAATAAGGGATCATTCAGATGACTGGACATACCAAGTATTGCAAGATGTGATAGTTAAGATTCAAATTTTCCTCAAAATAATACATTAAAAAGACAGGAATGGAAGTGTAACCAAACTGCATGCTACAAAAATGCAAACTGAATAATGATTTAACAGAAAATCATTTTGGGAAAAACATACTGGAGAAAAGAAAAGTGAGTGTGTGTGTGTGTGTGTGTGTGTGTGTGTGCATGTGTGTGCATGTGTGTATGTATTTGTGTTATGTGTGGTATAAGACAGTCATTTTTATTTTTTCATTGTAGAAGTTGATAACTATAAAAAATTTAAAAATTAATAAATAGCAGTTCAAGACTGTTTATTAGACATATGTACTGTATATAGTCATACCTATGAGCAGTAGTTTGAACCAGCTTGCATTAGATTTATTGGCTATGTGACTTTTGGGAAGTCACTTGATGTTTTTCTCCTTCTGTTTCCTATCTAGAAAATAGGCACTGCTGCCTTGTGAATCATTCAGAGAATTTAGTGTTGATATTGTGATGGACTTTAAATGTGTCTGGAACACATTAAGAATCATGAAAGAATTTTTTCACTAAAAAAATAGGATAGGATTAAGATACTGCTCAGTGGCAGAGTGCTTGCCTAGCATGCAAAAGACTCTGGGTTGATCCCCTGTACCATAAAAAAATTCTTAAAATACAAAATACTTAATTAAGAGAGTTGAAAGGGCCTGCCCTATTTCTTGCAAAATTTAAAAATCAGTGTCTGAAGCTGTAGTATTGTTAATTTTTATTAGAAAGTTAATGCTATTACTCTATGTGAATGTAACACTTGGACAAAAATACAAGTAAGAACTATTTCAAAGTTAAAAATAAAAACTCTATCTAAAAAATCTTTATATTGCAATTCATTTTGAGTTATAAACTTATATGAAGAAACTACTTTTTTTTCTTTACTGGTTATCATGGTATGTTCTTCTTTCATATTAGGAGCTCAATGAATGTTGGTTAAATATTATTATGGTTTGGATCTGAAACATCCCACAAAAAGCTGTTGTGTTCATGGGTGGGAATTTTGAAAGGTAATGGATCATGAGTCACCTAACTTCATCTATTGGTGAATCCAATGATGGATCCCATAATTTGATGGCATTATTGGGAGGTAAGAGAAATAGGAGGTGGAGCTTAATTGAAGATTAGGAGACCTGATGTTGGAGACTGTTCAGTACTGTATCTTGTCACCATCCTTTCTTATTGGGTTTTCCCTTGTATCTGCTTCCTGACAGCTATGAGGTGAATAACTTTGCTCCATTAGAATCTTCTGCCATTATATACTGTCTGACCACAGGCAGATAGAATGAAGTCAATTGACCATGATCTGGAACCTCTGAAACCATGAGCTAATATAAACCTTTCCTCCTTTAAGCTGATTTTCTCACAATAATAGAAAGCTTATAACAAAAATGTTTAATCAATAGTCCAGTTGTCTCTTCATAGCATTTTCCAGTGTATATTGTCATTGTAAAACTATAGACTGTATTCATACAACACAGATTATATGTGAATACAACATTTGTACAAAAATAAATATAAGAACAATTTCAAAGTTAAAAATCGAAACTCATAGTTTAACTAAAAAGTCTTCGTGCTGTAATTCACTGGGAGTCATAAATTTAGGAAAAGAGTTTAATGTTTTGACTGGTTAACATGGTATATTCTTGTTTCATCTTAGGAGTTAAATATTTGGTATTTACTTAAGGAATTCATTGATTAATACATCAGCAGAAAGGACTCTGAAGTGCATGCATATGCATAGCATTTAAATATCGACCCTAGACAAAGTCTTGGATAGCTCTGCACAAAAGAGGAACAGCATAATTGTGGGGAAATTTGGGGTGGCCTAATTTGAAAAATGCAGGAAGCCAATTGGGGAAGATGTTTCCTTGAAAATACTAGGAAGCTATACCCATTTAACTTCATAGCCTTGATGTAAATAGGTTGCATGTGGCATAATATACATCTATTATCCCTGATCTAGGGTCTATGACACTGTTTTAGTAAGTTAAATTAGTTCTGTCTTAGGCATTAAGGTATAGAAAGGTTAGGAATCTGTTTTCAGAAATTTAAAAGTACAATATGAGAAAATACTCTTAGGTTAGGCCACATGAATATGAACATTGTGACCATTTTTCTCCAACATTTTATTGTGGAAAATGTCAAATATAGAGGAAAGTCGAAAACAATTTTTTGAGAACAATATTCAATTACTTTAAAAGAAACAGAACAAAATTTTCATTTTGTTTGCCTACTGCATCTCAGCTACGTGAGCATAGGCTGAGGACTGATGCAGTTTGTTATTTGGCCCCTGAACACTAACAACTCAAGTATAATGGCCAATACTTACACAGCTCTCTAGGTGTGGAAAGTACAGAGAATGGTTGTAGACAAGATCCTGAAGCACAGGACAAAAGAGATATATAAATATATTTCATCAACTGTCACTTAAACTCAGTAGTAGAAACACTCCAAAAACAATGAAACACAAACCATCAACAATACACAATTGTTGAGAGTGTGACTATAAGGCCTCTTACTCAGACATTCTGATGCTTTTATGAAAAAGCCTTTAGTGTTTTCTTCACATTTACATAGATCATATTTTCTCATTATATTCCTCTGTGAAAATTGAATTCCTGAAGAAAGAAATATATAGCCTAACAATGAAATAGTAACTGATTTGAATGCAAAACAATCTTTTGCGATTTTTCTATGCTGATAAACATGATTCAGGTTGGAGATTTTTACCCAACAAAAGAAAACTTTTGTTTCTTTTTCAAGTTTAATGGTCTTCAAGATTAGTCAGTATTATTTAAATCAATCAAATGTTTCTTTTATGCCTGCTTAAACAGCTTCTTGAAAACTGTAACAATTAAACTGTGACATACATCTTGATTTAAAAAAGCCAAAAAGTAAAACAAAGAAAAACTACACCTAATACTAGGCCAGACTGTTGTTTTCTTTTTTTCCCTCTCAATTTTCTAGTTTTTATTCATCTTATTTTTTTAAAGAGAATAAAGTGAAAAAAAACAAAACAGAACAAAGCAAATCAGAATAGAACAATGCAAACCACACAGGACTTCAAAACAAGATAAAAGGAAATCAACAATGTCTGTTGTTTTCTTCAAAATAACTGTCTATACCTTCACCCATAATAAAATCAAACAGTAGAAAAGAGACTAAAATTAATCAAAACAAGGGAATGAAAGCATTACAGGACTTCAAAAGAAGATAATAGGAAATGAACAATGGCAACCATAATATCTCTTGTTTTCTTCAAAATAATTGTCCATACCTTCACACATAATAAAATCAAATAAAACACAACTGAATAAAGCCAGTCAATACCAAAGAATTTAAAAGCATTATAGGGCTTCAAAATAAAATGATAGGTAATCAACAATGGCTACCATAATGTCTCATTTTCTTCAGAACAGCTGTCCATACCATCACACATTTTAAAATCAAACAAAACAAGGCAGAATAAAACCAGTCAAAACCAAAGAATGAAAGCATTATAGGACTTCAAAACAAGATAACAGGAAACCAACCATGGTTGCTATAATACATTCTCTTATCTTCCAAATAGCTGCCCATACCATCAGGCACCATAAAATCTAACAAAACGAGACAGAACAAAACCAGACCTAACAAAATTATGAAAACAATACAAGAATTCAAAACAAGATAATAGGAAACTAACAGTGGTTACCACCTTCCCCTCCTAGGCGTTTCCTCCTCTATCACTTTCTCAATATCAATTGTGCTTTTTGGATCTCACTAACTCCTGCAGTTTTTTATGCCAGGGAGATAACTTGGTGTTCATCCATATGAGTTCAAATCACTTCACCCATGAACATGATCTCCAGTTGCATCTACCTACAAGAGCCTTGAGATTATGCTATTTTATAACTGGGTAACTTTCCATTGTATGAAAATACCTTCGGGTCTCTGAACTAGGCCCCTCCCAACTACGAGAAAAAACTCCCCTAAACAAATCTGTTATTCGCATCTGGGAGGGGGACATGGCATTCAACAGGGAGCCGGCAGCTGCCCCTACACAGCTCATCCTGCAAAGAGCTGGTTCCATGAAAAACCACAAGAGACATGCTGTGCCCTGCACCCAAACCTGTCTACCACCTAGCCTTACACCCCCTACTCAGTGATCCAAAATTCTGCACCCCCCTCAGCAATACCTCCCTCCCCTACCTAAGCTTCCCTGTAAAAACATACCCTCACCTCTTGCTCAGGGCCAAAGGTCTTTTCACCTTTGGCCTGATTGCACCCAGTTGACAATAAAGTCCTCGCATATTACTTCAACTTTACCTGCCTCAGTAACCTCAGTTGTGCCTTGGTTTAGCCTAACAAATACCATATCTTTCTTACCCATGATGGGCAAGTTGTACTTACTTTTTTCTGGTCTTCTTTCACATGGAACAGTTGTTTTCTCTCCTTTGATTTTCAACCTATGAATTTTCTTTCTAGTTAAATGTGTTTCTTGTATACTGTATATTGATGATCTTGTTTCTTGATTCACTCTCCTTGCGTTTCTCTTTATTGGTGAATTAAGGCCATCTACATTAATGATTTCAATCAGCATACATTGGTTTGTCTCTGCCATACTATCCTCCTGCTGTTGGCCCTCCACTTTCCCCCTTCATTCAATTGCCTGTCCTGTTTGACAATCTTCCTTTGCTGCTGTTTCTGGAACCATGGTCATCTTTACCTCTCTCCAGAATATCCTTCAGCACTCTGTAGGGTTGTTTTGGTGGTCATGAATTCCTTCAGTTGTTCTTTATGGTGGAAGTATCTTATTTTTCCATCAAGTTTGAAAGATAGTTTTGCAGGGTACATCAATCTGGGTTGGAAGCTGTTTTCTTTCAGGATTTGAAAAATGTCACTCCAAACTCTTCTTGACTTGATGGTTTGTGTTGAGAAGCCTGCCATGATTCTGATGGGTTTTCCTTTATAGGTGATTTGTTTCTTTTCTCTAACATCTTTTAATAATCTGTTTTTGTGCTGAATTTCTGGGATCTTGATTATTATATGTCTGGGTGTAGATTTACTTTGGTTATGTCTGCTTAGAGTTTTGCTCTTTTGTCTTGATGTTTTCCTGGGTTCCTCCCAAAAAGCTGGTTGTGGGTTCCCAGACACTTTCCACATTGGTTGCTCCTCCATGGTGTAGGAGAATGGGACAGGTACCTGAGTTTCTCTGAACCCAGGTTCCCAGAGAGGTAGCAGGGTGTGGGCTGGGCTTCTCCAGACCTGTGCAGCTACACTGGGGCTTCCTCAATGATCAGGGGTGCATGATACGGTGGGGCTGCTTCTCTCAGCCTGCATGTCTACAATGGGACTCCCTCAATGGTGGCAGGCACACAGGGGTGTTTTTCTGTGATTCTCCCAGTGGGTGCTGGCTGCCTGAAGGAAGCAAGGGTCTCCAATGGTGGCATGCAGGTGCATGAAGCAGATCTGGCTGCGTCTACCTGCTTGTGCTGGCAGTCCGCAGGAAGCAGCGGCCAGTAAGCAGAGACAGATCTGGCTGTGACTCCCTGCTCATGCTGGCTGTCTGCAGAAAACAAACCTTCCAGTCTAGACTGTTGTTATCTGTGACTTGGGCTTAGTGATAACACAGTTAAATCACTTTTATTCTAAAGTGTTAAGTAATTTAAAATGATTATGGCAACATTTATGGGAAGCTACTGGCATTTTAAACTTACAAAATTGCATTTTACATGTGCATAGAATAGAACACTTTTGTTCCTAAGGTTACAAGTGTTGGACCAAAACTAATAACTGTAAGCTACCCTATGCCACTTGAAAAATTGTGACTCGCTGCATAAGTTGATGATTGGATAAAGTTGATGGGGTGAGAAAAAAAATATATGTGTATGCACATTTACATACATGTACCTCTCTATTTGGATGTGTTTTAATTTCAAGAATGAAAAGTTTAAGTGTTAAAGAGTGCTATGAAAAATAAGTACTTTTTAGAAATCAAATCCAAAATATATATATGTATATATATGTATATAGACATACACATACATTTGTGCACACATGTATATAATTTTGGCTGTGCAAAATTAATAATGACTTACAAAATTATTTTATATTTTGCCTTATGACTCCAAAACACAGCATGAGACTTTATAAAATTTAAAAGGATTCTTTTGAACACTCATGAGAGAGTCAGAAAAGAACTCTAAAGGCCATTAATTTTAACAATGAGCATGCAGCTATGCAATGTATTAATCTTCTCTATCATCCTTCTTATCAAACTTATGTTATCAGAAAGCACAAGATAGATTTTTTTTTAAATCTTTCTCTTGCTCTATGCACCAGGCAGGTGGCTGACTCTTGATCTCAAAATATGTGTCATTATCTGTGATGAGTAACTGTTGAGTTTTTTTTTTCTGAGATGTAATTGGAGATTTAGCACCTTCTTCTACAAAAGGCTTTCTCAGTATAGCTCTTACTTTTATCTGTTATGGAGAGCTAGGCTAAAATCTGAGGGAAAAAACAGGTTTGTCTTTCTATTGAATTTTGTTTTTGATTGGCACTATAAGGTTCACAATTTTTGTCTTAGTCCTTCATAATAGTGTCTGTGTCTTAGCCTCCCCCTTGGCCTCATTCTTTACCTCAACAAGCACCCTATAGGTACAATTTGTATGAATCATATCTTTTATGGATTTTTGTATTCGAACATTTGTTAATAAGATGAATACATTTGTTTCCATCTTAGTCACCAGATCATTTGAAGTTAACACCTGTGAAGGACCCACATAGCTTGCTTTTGGTTCACACACCCTGAGATCCCTAAATCCTGTTGGCATTAGATACCATTAAGGTATATTATAGTTACCATATCTGTCCTCTGAGCATTCATGGTCAGTTTGAAAATTTGCTTTAAAGCTCTTAAAGATGTGTTCAGCAATATTTAAAATGGACAGATGGTTGAATGTTTCCTTTGAGAGTGATATTTACAGATATCCTATTAGGTTTTCCTATCTTCAGTATGCTTTTGAAAAATCATTTGTTGGGAGCTAATATTTCTTGTAGATGTGTTCTCCATAATGCAGAAAATTATTTAAAATTCATTCTTTTTTTCCTAAGATGTTAGGGATAGCATTTTGAGGCTCTCTTTTGGAGACTAGAATTCTTTACTGTAATTAGTTTTGCAGATGAAATCAGAGATGCCTTTAAGACTACTTTTTCTGTAGTTGTTCTAGGGACATTCGGAGAGGAGGCTGGAATTTGGTTATACTTATCTTGGCATATGGCGATTAACATTAAGGCCTTTGAATGGAAGACTCTTAAGTAATTTCATTCCCAGAATTCCTTCTCTAAAAATAGATGAGTTTGAGGAAGTTTTAAGGATTTACCCCTTGCATTTATTAGTCCCAATTCTACAGCTTATGTTCTCCTTATTCCTAGTTGCTATCTTCTCTCCTCTCTTCTTTCTTACCCTCCTTTTTAGCCTTTTTTTATTTCTAGCCTAAGTCGGGATGTTAGCTAGGTAGGTGCCTCAAACGCTATTATGTGGCTTGTATGATTCATTCTAATCATAGGTAACACTTTTTTTTTTATTAGTGAATGTTTGAAGTACATAATGATTAAACTTCATTTAGAAAAAATAAAAATGAAAGAATTATTCCGGAGAATAGGCCAAAGCAAAACTGTTCTGATATAGGCAAAACTTCATTTTAAGCTCTACTTTGTGGACTGACATAATGTAAGAACCTTTGTACTAGGCCTATTAGAGAGTTTTCTCTAACAATTCATATAATTCATAAATTATGTATGAAGATTCAGGCCTGGCCTGAGATGGCACAATAAATTAGTAGCAGAGATAGGATCTTCCTTTAAATTTAACTCCAAATCCACTGTTCTGTCATTTAATTAATTATCTTGCATTCAGATTGCCTATCCAGAACATGTCGCAACCAGTGTTCAGGTTCTTGTTAGTACTCACATCTTAACCAGGTATGTTGTATAGCTAAAACTTAGACCTAGTTTTGGACCTGCTAGAAAATCAAAATAAGTACCAAGTACCTCTGAGCATTGCGAAGTGGGCCATTTTGTGCATCAATATTACTTGTCATCATTTCTATTTGGATTGTCCCCCAAATGTGTCATGTGCTCAGAGATGGGGTTTTTGGAAGGTGGTTATACCATAAGACAGTGTACTCATCAGTGGATTCCTCCACTAACAAGTTCAGCAGCTCAGTGAGCTTGCTCTTAAAAGGTAGGGTCTAGTTAGAGGTAAGTCACTAGGAGAGTATATATCTCCCTTCTGTTCTTCTCACTATGTTTACTAGCCACCATGTGGTAAACTGTTTTCCTTTGTTGGGCCCTTCCACCATGCCATTTCTATGTCTGAAGATGCAAACTATGGACTGAGACTTCTGAAACTGTGAGCCAAAATAGACCTCTCCTTCTTTAATAAAACATAACTCTCTGCCCACCTTGGTTAATATCCTCTGAGTAATCTTCAGAGGATTTGTAAGGGAATTAAGGCATTATAGGATCAGTTCCTTAAAGCTAATTCACTCTTTTGATGAACTCTAAAGCATGTAGTCAATAAAACTGGGAAAGGTTAATTAGTTTCTCTAATCAGGATAGTAAATAGCTAAATGAATAAAGGTTGGACTATACGACTCCTAATACCTTTTCCATTCAAAGATATTCCATTAATTTCAACCAATAATTTAATGAGTATATTGTGTTTTCCTTCTCTATAATAAACTAATACAAATTTAGGTGCTTAAAAAACACAAATTATTATTTCACCGTTGCTGTAGGTTAGGAAGGTATGAATCAGGGTCTCACTGTGTTGAATCAAATTAGGACTATAATTCATCTGATGCTTGGAATCTTCCAAGTTTGTTCACATTGCTGGCATAATTCAGTTACTTGAGGAACTTTTGGCCCTTACAAACTGTTCCTGTCCTTCACACCATGCTGTCTGTTTGGTCTAGGCCAGCTGGAAGTTTTCCTGTTATGCTTCAGATTGCTATGATTTTTCCTATCTTTAAACATTCTTTTTAAACAGCTCACTTAGTTAAGTCAGGTCTAACTCAGATATTCTCCCTTTTAATTAACTTAGAGTTAATTTATTTGAGACCTTAACTTCATCTACAAAGTCCTTTCACCTTTGCCATATAACATCATTTAATGATAGAAGCAATAGCCTATAATATTTCCAGATTCATCCCATATTTAGAAGGAAGAATTTATACTCAGCAGGTACAGAAAGGAATGGGAATATTTGGCTTATTTTAGAATTGTGCTTATCACACTGAGGAATAGTACAGTCCCATGTCTATTAAAGTATTGAAAATAATAAATGTAATACCTAGAGAACATTTTATCAGTTTTACCAACCTCTCTTCTTTGTATGAGTTTAAAATGATAAATATTTTCTTATGAGATTAAAATATATGCCTTAATTCACAAGAATACAAAAAATAAATAAGCAAAATTCCTGAAGCCAAACTAACCAAGCTGGGCTTCATCTGAACTATGATGGCTTCTCTGAGGGTATTGTTTTGGATAATGTCTGTGTTTCCAATTACAGTTAAAATGCATAATAGATTTATCCTCCTCATTCCAAAAGTATCACGATATTATTCCTAAACTGTATTGGTAATGACACAATCTATTTGATCCTGACAAATAGAAATGATAAAAGCATATATATGAAATAAAAAGATTTTTAGATCTTCAATATCATTCAGTGATTTTTTTTGGACATTAACCTGTTTTAGACCAGTGTTTGTGAACATGCTGGTATGTTTTTGTCTGAGAGCAGGAAAAAATTTCTTTCACCTGTTTTTATTTTCCTTTGTAAACTTACTGTTAATTCTTTGGCATACAATTGAACATGGTATTCTTTGTAGGAACACCTGAAAACAGGTTCTCGTTCATTTGCTATGTTCATTTAATTTAAGTTTTACTTCTGAATTCCATTGAAGACTTTGACTAATAGTAAAGAAATTATTGATTAGCAAATACTACTTCAAATATTCACATTTTGTAGCCAAACATTTGTCTATAAGGTGAATTGCACTATTTAAGTTTGCAAAAGCAATTAATAAAACCATGAAAGTAAATAAAAATTCATGATAATTTTGGGTCTGTAGTTCATTTCTATTTGATCTGAATAGCGTTTTAAGTGTGTAGTTTCTATACACCTAGTTTAAAAACAGTTTCATGTGAGCTGGGGATGTGGCTCAGTGGTAGAGTTCTTGCCTTGCATGCATAAGGCCCCGGATTCAATCCCTGGCACCCACAAGACAAACAAACAAACAAAACAGTTTTGTGTTAGTCCAACATAAAAAAGTTTCATTGAAAACACATATTTTAAGAACTAGTAAGTAGGTCACCCCCTCCCCAGGGGATATGTTGAATTAGGCCTTGTAGGGTCAATTTCAAAAACCAAGCAGATTCAGCTCCTCTTCTTCCTATTAAGTTGATGATGTGGGGACTCAAATATTACAAGCCAGCAGATAGATGTCTCAGCATTTCTCTGACTCTGAACACTCTGGTCATATAAGTCAAACATCTCTACATTGCTCACACTTTCTAGCTTGGGCTGTCCACCTTACTCATCAGAAGGGACTCAGCAGCAAGACTGCAAACTTGGCAATATACTAATAATGTTCTTCCTTCAAAAACAGTGGGATTCTTACATTCTTGGGACTAGTACAAGTCTTCTTCACAACCAGATATAATGAGCATCCCCACTTAATGTCCTCAGTGCAGCATACTGACCTTCAATGTGTTTCTTATAAAAAGTAAAGAAACTCTTACGAAGGCTCACAGAGGAAGAGAATTGCTCAAGGACCATTTTCAGCAAAAGGTTGGCTTTGTAGAGCCATCTTTTGCTTTCTAGATTACAAGATTTTCACTTTTCTTTTAATGTATTTATTGATTTTGGAAGGGTAAAAAAATTCCCGCTCTTCAGAAAAAGGCTTAAAAATGTGATTATTAAAAGAAGATATATTTGCAGTTTTTTAAGCTATTATATTCACAAATTATGTAGAAGCTAGCTTATTTAAAAATGTTTCTTTTGTATAAATTTTAGCTAAGTTTTACATTACCATTCACATTTTTATTCTTATATTTAGCTTTAGGATTAGAAAGTAAAGGAAGGAGATCAGAGTTTAATGTTTCTCTCCCTAAATGGAAATGTCCTGTAATTCACTATAAAATAAAGATTATGGTGCTGCTAGATTATTTGCTAAAAAGGTTAGCAACAATTCAGATGTTTATCAACAGCATATGAAAGTATGTGTTTCTCCACACTTTACTGATTTTTTGAATTTTTGTCAATTTTAAGGGCAACAGGTGAGAGCATCTTGGCAAGGTCTCAAAGCTGTGATGCAACATGACACATTCTTACAGCGCTGACCCACACTTGTATCATAAGAATGGTGTGGACATGATGGGAGATGAGTTTAGATTTGGGGAGAAACCAGATGGTTCTGAGTGGTGTGTGGTATAAGTGAATGAATGATGGGGTATCATGGACTTGAACCTTTTCCTGAGTCCTGAGAAAGCTGGAAAACTGCTGAAAGATTTTTACAGAATAGAGTCATGTGGACAGATATATGGCCATTTTGGTAAAGAGCTTATTACAGGAGCTAAGCTACATCCTAAAATTGATGTATTGGACCTCGACTTTATCATCGATTTTTCTTTTCCATTTTCTTACAAAATATTTATGGTTTGAGAGTTTGAGTGGTAACTACATGATGAATTTGTTTGCAATAATGCTCTTCAAATATTTACAATAAAAAATTATCTGTTAAAAATTGCACATTTCTTTGTCTGAAAGAAAAAATTATTGGGGTTTTATTTTTGGCAAACTACCTCAAAATTAAAAATTGGATAATAAACTTCAGAATTATAATATTTTTATTATTACATTGAATTTAGTAATGAGTAGTAGCATGACAAAATAGCCACTATTTGAAGTGTTTTTTATGACCTTTGGGAAGTGGCCTGGGTCTTGGCTGGACCTGCCCAGTAACACCGAGGACCTGAGCAGCATCCACATGCTGAATGGCACACGCTGAAGGCCTACTCACTGATCTCTACCTACAGCGCAGGCTTGGTGCCTCACTTGGAACATGGTAGGGCCCCACCCAGTGTCTCCAAACATCTGGGGACCTCTTATGTGCCTCATGGGGTGTGCTGAAGGTCCACCCAGAGTATTCCCCCCATTTGTGGAGCCTTTGAGTGCAACTAGGGACCCAGTAAGGTCTGCCTAATAACTCTCACTCAACTGAGAAACTCCCTACAGTACAGACAGCCTTCCTCAACCCAGGAAACAACTGAGACTTTACATTTGGCTGCCCCAGGTGAATAAAGGAAAATGACAAAATGAAAGCGCAAAATGCAAACTCAATCCTCCAGCCCATTCCAAAGAAGCCAAGGAGACATGGACATAGAAGAAACTCTAAACCATACACTTGAAACTTCTGAAATGATAGCAACTGAAGTAAAGAAACAACTCCATGAGGATGTAAAGGAACTCAGATGAAAAATAATCTCCCAGGTAAAACAAGGAATGTTAAATGTAATGAAAGAAATGCTGAACATATCTAAAGAAGATATATGTAAAAAAAATAGAGGAGCATTGCAAAAAGATGGAAATCTTGAATGAACAATATAAGAAACAATTGGAATGCATGAAACAGATTCAAAGAGATATCCAGAAAGTCAAAAATTCCATTGAAAGCTGTCAAAACTGCTTCAGTGAATGTGAAGATAGACTTTCAGACCTCAAAGACAAGTTTGCAGCTAGTGAACAGGAAAGGAAAGATCTTTTTAAAATGACAAGGAATCAGGAAATAACAATTCAACAGTTGCAAGATGATGCAAGGAAAAACAATATAGGATTGATAGGTATAACGAAAAAGAAGGTGACACTACAAATGATATAAAAAAAATTTACAGAAGTAACAGTTGAAAATTTCCCAAACTTGGGAAAGGAAAATGACATACAGATAAGTGAAGCATATAGAACTCCATTAAACCATAAACAAAACAAATCTACACCCAGCCATATAATAATCAACATCCCAGAAATTCAACCTAAGAATAGAATATTAAAAGCTGTTAGAGACAAGAAGAGCATGGAGTAAAGTATTTCAAATCCTAAAGGAAATTGTCTTCCAGCCCAGATTAATGTACCCTACAAAACTATCCTTCAAAACTGATGGAGAAATAAGATACTTCCATGACAAAGAACAGTTGAAGAACTTCATGAAAAAACCACCAAGCAGGGCAAACAATTAAGCAGAGGGGAAAGGTAAAGAACCAACAGCAGAAAGATATGACAAAATAAACCAATGTATATCAGTTAAAACTACTAATGTAAATGGCCTTAATTCACCAATTAAAAGAAACAGACTGACAGAATGGATCAAGAAACAACATCCAAACATATGCTGTATACAAGAAACCCATCTAACCCAAAAGGAAATTCATAGACTGAAAGTCAAAGGATGGAAAACAATACTCCATGAAACAGGAGCACTCAAAAAAGCAGGGGTAGCTATTCTATTTGCAGACAATGTGAACATCAAACCAAAAATGATCAAAATGGATAATGAAGGTCACTACATACTAATTAGGGGAGAACTTCAAGAGGAAGAGATGACAATCTTAAATATATATGCACCAAATATGGGTGCACCCAGCTTTATAAAACATAGACTAATAAAAATGAAAAATCAAATAAGCAATAATGCAATTATAACAAAAGACCTTAACACCCCATTGACACAAAGAGACAGATCAACTAGACAGAAAAAGAGCAAAGAAATAACAGAACTGAATTAAACTTGCGAACAAATGTACTTAGTAGAGGTGTACAGAGTATTCCACCCAACAACATCAGAATATACATTCTTCTCAGCTTCACATGGAACATTCTCTAAAATAGACCATATACTAGCCTATAGAATATGCTTAAGTAAATGCAAAAGAGTCAAAATTATCCCATGCATATTATCTGCTCATAGTGCCGTGATACTGGAAATTAATGACAAAAGAAACTGTAAAAACTCCATAAACACATGGAAATTAAATAATACACTCCTAAACAATCATTGAGTCACAAAGGACATTAAAGAAGAAATTAAACAATGTCTACAAGCAAACGAAAATACAAATACAACTTAACAGAACCTATGGAATGCAAAGAAAGCAGTCCTCAGAGGGAAGTTTATTGCAGTGAATTCCCATATCAGGAAAACAGAACAAACACAAATAAACGACCCGATGCTACACCTCAAACATCTGGAAAAAGAAGAACAAGTCAAGTCCAAAGCCCAAAGAAGGGAGGAGATTATCAAGATCAGAGCAGAAATCAATGCAATAGAGACTAATAAAATAATACAAAGAATTAATGAATCAAAGAGTTGGTTCTTTGAAAGAATAAATGAAATTGATAAGCCCCTAGCCAACCCTATTTTAAAAAGGAAAGAAAAAACTCAAATTCATGCAATAAGGAATGAAAAGGTTGAAATCACTGGAGATCCTGTGGAAATACAGAAGATCATCAATACCTCCTTCAAAAACCTTTACTCTCATAGGTTCGATAACACAGAAGAAATGGACAGATTTCTAGAAACATACGACTTACCAAAGCTGAATCCAGAAGATGTAAAATGATTGAATAACCCAATTTCAGTTAATAAAATTGAAGATGTAATTAGATCCTTACAAACAAGGAAAAGTCCAGGTCCCAGTGGAGTCACAGCTGAATTCTACAAGAAATTCAAGGAAGACTTAATCTCAACACTTCTCAAACTCTTCAATGAAATTGAAAGGGAAGCAATTCTCCCTAAGGCATTCTTGGAAGCAAGTATTACCCTCATACCAAAACCAGAGAAAGACTCAACCAGAAAAGAGAACTACAGGCCTATCTCCCTAATGAACATGGATGCAAATATCCTCAGTAAAATACTGGCAAACAGAATGCAGGAAGTTATCAAGAAGGTATACACTACGACCATCTCAGGAATGCAGGGATGGTTCAACATACACAAATCAATAAACATAATACACCATATCAATAAAGCCAAAGATAAGAATCATATGATCATTTCAATAGATGCAGAAAAAGCTTTTGATCAAGTCCAACACTCATTCATGATAAGAAGTCTACAGAAAGTCAGAATAGTTGGTCTTTACCTCAATCTGATAAAAGCCATCTATGACAAACCAACAACCAGCATCATACTAAATGGTAAAAACCTGGAAAATTTCACTCTGTAATCAGGAACAAGACAAGGCTGCCCTCTATCAGCACTCCTATTCAATATACTACTGGAAACATGAGCCACAGCAATTAGACAAGAGAGACAAATAAAGGGAAAGGAAGAAGTTAAATTTTCATTATTTGCAGATGACATGATATTCTACTTAGAAGACCTCCAAAACTCCATTGAAAGGCTTCTAGATATAATCACAAAATTCAGTAATGTAGGTGGATAACACTCAATGCTAAAAAATCAATAGCACTCCTGTACACAAACAATAAACTCACTGAGAGAGAAGTAAGAGAAATCATACCCTTCACAATAGCAGCCAAAAAAAAAAAAATGAAATACTTAGGAATCAATCTATCAAAGAAGGTAAAAGATCTATGCAGTGAAAATTGCAGTACTATAAAAAAAGAAATTGAAGAGAATTTCAGAAAATGGAAAGCCATCCCATGTTTATGATAGGAAGAACAAACATTGTGAAAATGACCATTCTCCCAAAATTGTTATGCAGATTTAATGCAATCCCAATTAAATACCATTATCATACCTCACAGATCTAGAGAAATTATTCTTGAAATTCATCTGGAACCAGAAAAGACCTAGAATAGCAAAAGAAATTCTGTGCAACAAAGACAAGGCAGGAGGCCTCACAATCCCTGACTTGAAATTATATTACAAAGCTACTGCAATAAAGTCAGCATGGAATAAAAACAGACATGAAGATCAATGGAATAGATTAGAAGATGCAACCACAACTAAAAACACACTTAGCCACCTTATCTTTAACAAAGGGGCCAAACATGTTCAATTGAAGAAAGATAGCCTTTTTAATAAGCGGTGCTGGAAAAACTGGCTTTCCATATGCTGAAAACTAAAACTAGACCCATGCCTATCACCCATGCATTAAACTAAAATCAAAATGAATCAAAGATCTAAATATTAAAACAGAAACACTAAATCTGCTGAAAGACAAAGTAGGTAGAAATCAAGACATAGGGCTAGGTAGAGAATTTATGAACAAAAATCAGACTGAATGGAAAAATACTGCCCAGAATCAACAACTGGGATTTCAACTTATTAAAATGTTTTTTCATGTCAAAATAAATCTCCAACAGAGTGAAAAGAAAACCCACAAATTGGGAAAGAATCTTAGTCAACTGTCCCTCAGACAAAGGACTTCTATCTAGAACATATGAAGAATTAAAATCAGGCCCCCAAAACTCAAAGACCCAATCCAAACATTGGCATCTGAGATGAATACGCACTTCTCAGCTGAAGAAATACAAATAGCAAATAAATACATGAAAAAATGTTCAACATCATTGGACATTAGAGAAATGCAAATTAAAACAACACTGAGATTCTATCTCACTCCAGAAAGAATGGCTAGAATCAAGAAAACCACCAATTACAAATGCTGGAGAGGCTGTGGGGAAAAACGAACTCTTCTACACTGTTGGTGGGAGTGTAGACTGGTGCAAGTACTGTGGAAGTCTGTGTGGAGGTTCCTCAAAAAGTTGGGATTGGAAATCCCATTTGACCCAGCTATTCTGCTTCTGGGCATATTCCCAGAAGAACTGAAAGTATACCACCCATGTTTATAGCAGAACAATTTGTAAGAGTTAAATCTTAGAAACAACCCAAATGCCCATCAACTGAGGAATGAATAAAAAAGATGTGGTATTTTTATACAATGAAGTATTACTCAGCTATAAAGACAAATCACACTGAGGCTTTTATAGGTAAATGCAACTTGAGTCCATACTCATAAGTGAAATAAATCAACCTCACATATGTGAATACCGTATTGTCTTCCTGGTATAAGAAACTGAAACAGTGAACAAGATACGAAATCTTCACTAAATATTGTGAAAGGGAAAAAAATAACTCAGGGAAAATGAGAAAAGAAGGAAGGGAAAAGAAAAAAGATATAAATTTGTACATATACACTTAGGATAGCTGGGACAATTGTAATACTGAGTCTATTAGTTCTTGGAACAAAACAGTTAGCATAGAATTAGATCAATTTTGCAAGTATGTATCTGGTAATCTGAGTAACTGTTTTGAAGATGACTATGCAAAATAGCAACCTTTATTATGTTACTATCACCTGGTTGTGAAGGCCTATAATGTTCTTGTTATTTATTTGTCTCTTTTGTTTCTTGCTTCTCTTGAATTTTGTTTTGTTTTGTTTTTCCCTCTAATACAGAAAGGAGAGATATACATGTGTAGACTTATAAATGCCTAACACTTCTAAAGAATTTACAAGAATTGATGCTATTATGTGCGGTGGTATGAACAGCTACTTGGAAGAAAAGGAGACATTATGATAGACATTGCTGATTTCCTATCACCTTGTTCTGAAGACCAAGAATGCTTTTATTCTTTGTTTTGTTTGGTTTGAATCTGTTTTCTATTTGATTTCAATATGTGTGAAGATATGGACAGTTATTTTGAAGAAAACAAGAGACATTATGGTAGCTATTGTTGATTACCTGTTATCTGGTTTTGAAGGTGTATAATTCTTTCACACTTTTGTTTTGATTGGTTTTATACTATTTTTTTTATTGTGTGTGAAGGTATGGACAACTAGTTCAAAGAGAGCAGGAGATATTGTGGTGGCCACTGTTGATTTCCTGTTGTCTTGTTTTGGAGTCCAGTGTTGCTTGCATTGTTTTGTTGTGATCTGATCCATTTTGTTTTGTTTTGTTTTATTCTCTTTAAAATAAAAAATGAAGTGTTTTTTATGAAATATTTCCTACAACCTTATTAACACATACAAAAAATAAAAGAAACCAATGAGGTATAAGGAGGATCAGAGGGAATATGTATTTCTGGTTTGAGCATTAAATGATTTTGGTTTACTTTTCCACTTAGTCTTTATATTTTGTAAGAATCAAAGACATCCAAAGTTCTATTATAGTATTAAAAAATGAAGCCTTAGACCCAAAGGCAACATAAAAATCTAATACTAGGAAGTCAGAACATTCTAAAAAATTTGTTGAAAACAATTATTTTAAAGGATTTTGAAATACAGTGAAGAAAAATAGAGATTTTAAAAATGTTATTGTGGTAGCCTGACTTTTAAAATGGCCTCAAGTTTATACCTTTTTCTGTAGCCACACCTTTTGCATTGTCATGTTTCTTTAGAACAGAGTTTGTTCTGTCATCCCTTGAATGTGGATTGGCCTTGGGGTTTACTTTGGTTGATTTCATGTGTAATGATACCACCTTTGAGCCCAGACCTCAAGAAATCTTGCCCTCTTCTACTTTATTTATTGGGACCTTGACTTCACAGATTAGTCTACTGAAGTAGCAGAGACAAATTATCATATGATTTGTCTCCCACTTGACTTACTAACAGGGCATGACTGAGTCCCTCTGAGCCCAGCTCAATGGACCAGAATCAACCAGTCAGTCTACATACAAATACTAGTAGGCATAGATGTTTACTGGTATCGTACTATTCTACTGAGATTTTGTGGTTATTTGTTTTTCTTATTTTACAGATAGTAATATTTTAAAGACAAATTAAAATAAAAATTGTAGTAATTGTGCATCCTTTATGATTTCAGGGAGTATTGGTAATCCAGTAGAATAACATAGAGTGGAGGACAAGAGTTGTAGGTCTAGATTGTATGTTTTTAGCTATTTTTATTTCCCAGTGACTAAAAATATTGCATATGTCCTTTGAAGTAAAAATGATATTTATCATTCAAAGCTAGTGAAGAAACTCTAAATTGATATATTTACTTTTCATGGTGAATTATTTATTCTAAAAAATTTGAATATACAAATTATAAAATTGGAATTGTAAATGTCTGTAGAGGCCAGGGATGGAGCATAATAAAGTTACTGATGTTTGGTATAAAATCCTAGGCAGAGCAAGATAGGGTGTTGCGCACCTATAATCTCAGAACTGTGGGAGACTAAGGCAGGAGGATCACAGATTAAACATGGCCTGCAGAACTTATCAACATACTGAGACCCTGTTTTAAAAAAATATGGCAGGAGTGGTGATGGAGCTCAGTGCAAAGACCATAGGTACAACCCTCAGTGCTAAAACCAAAAAACAAAACACTCAAGAAAGAAAATAGAAACCCTTAAACAGTAGGGGAAGCATTGGCAGAGTGGAAGAGTTTTATAATCCAAATACATTGCATTAAAAAATTAAAAAACAGTGTGCCAGCCCACAAAAGCATACATGAGATTCAACTCAGATCATAGGTGGCAAGTTTATGACTTCTAAAGTTTTGTTTTAAACTCAACCTTGAGTTCAAGGTCTAATATTTCACAATTACAAAGGAATATAATTTTCTCAAGCAAACATGAGAAAGTGTATGTCTTTACCTCCTTGGTTTACTACTTTTTTAAGGTACAGTAGTGTTAGATTGATTCCAACATCATCCCTTTTTTATTAACCTTCTAGATATTGTAGAACAGAGCTAACCTCTGGAAAAATGAGTGCAACCTCCATTTGAATATATGTTTAGAGTGTAGTGTCTGGAAAGGACTGCTATGCCTGTGTTGGGTTTGAAGCTTACCTCCGGGGTGAGAGAGAGTTCACTGACACATGGACCAGAAGAAACTTAAAAGTTTATCACTAAATGTCACAGTCCAACCTGAAGTAGGCACAAAGGATCGACTCTGTAATTTTCACAATACATGCACATGTGAGTACAAACACACACACAGTGTTTCAGTTTAGATGAGAGAGAAAGAAATTAGGGGAGAGAAAAACAAACTTCTACTGAAATATCCTTGTCTCTTTGAGCATGAGATTCAGACAGACTGTAACCACAGCTTATTTAACACCAGTTCATTAATAAAGTAGTTCAGTCTCCGCCTGCATTTGACTTTCTCTGTCCCTCTCCTTATTCCCTATATGCATGCATGAGTGGGCACACACACACACACACACACATACACACACATACACATAGAAACATATGCAGAGTAGCTGACAATAAGAGAGGTTTATAGAAAGAAGATAAATACAAAGGCAGATGCTCTTCAACTTCTGATGGTGTGACATATCAGTAAATTTGTCTTAAGTTGCAAACACCCTCAAGTCAAAAATGAATTTAATGCACCTAACCTCCTCAACATAGTTTAGCAACACAATATATCGCAGTGCATTGGTTGTTTACTTTGTTGATTGCACATCGGAGGGCTGCAGCTTCCTGACGCTAACTAGCACTAAATTACCACATTGATATTTCTTGCCTGGGAGAAGTTCAAAACTCAAAATTCAAAGTATAGTTTCTACAGAATATGTGTTGCTTTAGATCCATTATAAGGTAAAAAAAATGTTAGGTTGAAGCATAGTAATTCAAGGATGGTCTGTGATAGCATTGTTGATGAAACTCTAAAATATTAGAGAAATGGCAAAACAAAGTACTAGAAAGAGAAGAATACCTCACAGTTCCAGTAGTAGTAACTGTAAAATTGAAGAAAGGAATAGTAGCAACCATAAAATATACTGACTTGAGTAAAATAAAGAAAATGAAGACGTATTATGTACATGTACCAACTTTCCACTGTGAATATGATCATCTTGTACTACAAATATGTACTGATAAAAATGAAAATTAAAAAATAACTTGCAAAAGTGCATGTTCTCAGGTGAGGTTGTGTTAGTACAGAGTAAATAGCTACTCAGCAAATATTTTTTACATGGCTGACATTACTGACAATCTGTCACGAAATTCAGATACTACTTTTTTAAATGTTGTTAACCCCAATAGAAGAAACAAGTTTACTCTTTGCATTAGTAATAAGTAGACAAAATAAAATGTTCACTGCAATGAGTAGTTTTTCACTTATGGTTTTGAATTTTTTATGTTTCTCTGTCTCTGGAGGATACTTCTGGATCTCTCCATAGGTTACCAATCAATTTATTCACTCACATAATATCTATTGAGTGGTTCATATATAGTGCTGGGATCTGGGTTGTAGTAACAATCAAGGGAATCATGTTCTTGCTACTGTGAAATGCACACACTTATGGAAACAGTAATCTTTAAAAATCATTAATAAATGCAAAAATAATAAAATAATTTCAAACAGTGACAAATAGTATAAGGGATATATGATAATATGAAAGAGACTAAAGGACCAGAGTTGAAGATGAGTTAGCTTCTCCATGGTGGAAATAAATCTTCTCTGAACAAATAATACTTTTGCAGTCATGTAATGCTTAAGAATAAGCTATCCTCAGATCAGTCTTTGTTTTGAACTGGCAATGGAACTTGAGCTTGCCAGGTGGGTGCCATGCCACTGAGCTATACCTCTGACCCCAAAACTATGTCTCTGGCCCCTCAGATCAATTCTTTTTTTCGTACCAGGTATTGAACTCAGGACCTCGTGCTTGCCAGGAAGGCGCTGTGCTACTGAGCTATATCTCTGGCCTCCGATCAGTTTTTAATAATGGCAGATTTTTTTTCTGATCAGTTCTTTCACTGGTAGAAACTATAGTTGAAGTAAGTAAATTAAAAAAAAACTGATATCAGCAAGATATGAAGATAGTGAGAATATATAAGTAAACACTCAGAAATGAGTCCAATATTTGACACCAGTTTTCCCCTTGGGGCATCTGTTGATTCAAAAGAGGTGGGAAATAAAGAAGTGAAACTTTGGCTTAGAAAGTGAGAGGCTAAACACATATTTTAGAAATCTCTAGTTTCTGGAGAATAAAAAAATATGTGTGGTTCTCTAAGAAGCAGAAGCCCTGGTAAACACCTTAAGTTTTTAGTTGCAACCCTGGAGGGCCAATCCCTAAGAATGATAGTACAATATATGAATAATTAACCTCCCTCAAGATGATGGCAGTCTAGTTTTGAATTAGCTTAATGCTGAATAAATTATGGTGATCTCTTTCTAGCCTAGTTGATTGCCAAAAGCAGTTGTAAATTCTCTCTGGTGGAAAAGAACATCATTTAGAGTTTTCAAAGTATTTGGCACTTAGTCTAAAATAACTGGATATATAAAAAGGTAAGAATTGAATGAAGACCAAGAGGGGAAATAAAAACTACCCTGGACAATAGAGCATACAGAATAATCAAATGTCAGAATTAACAGAATTAACAAACTTGAAAATTAAAGTAAAATGGTTAATACGCTTTATAAGTTAAACATAAAAGTAAAGATTTTGGTAGAGAAATGAAAATTGTAAGGGTAAACACAGTACTACTTATCAAACTGGAAATCAAATAACTGAAATTAAGGACCCTATGAATTATTTATCAACAGATGAGTTGGAGCTAAAAGAGACTTAATGACCTGAAAGGCATTTCAGGAGACAATATTGACGTAAAGGGTAGAAGGTTGAAAGGCTCGAAACATTTATTATTAGAGTTCTACAATCTGGAAGAAACTATATTTGAAGGGAGGATGGTTGAAAAGATTTCAGTCACACTGAGGAAGCCTTTCCTGACCCAAGTAAGATGTGTACAAAGAAAACCATATATAGGCATGGCATAATTAAATGGCTAGAAAACAAAGACAAAGTCAATGCTATAAACAGAGGAATGAGCATGTTATCTTAAGCAGAGCAACAGACAATGAAATGGTGTCTTCAGAGTGTGAAAAAATTAACTCCATTCATAGTTTTATACTCATTGAAAACATCCTTCAAAAATAAAATAATAATCAAGACATTTTTAAACAAAAAGTAAAATATGTCACTAGTAAAACCAAACTAAAGAAGCACAAAAAGAAAAATTTTTAATCAAATGAAATGATGAAAAATGAAAGTGGAAAGCTTCAGGCAAGAATAAAGAAGGTTGGAAAGGGAAGATTCATAAATAAATGAATATTGATAGGACAACACTACATTGATTTTGACAAGTGTGTTCCTGAGTGAACACATAATCACACTATACAGAGTGTGCACTGGGAATCTGTTCCAGCTACTGTGTTGCATTGCAAATTACTGAAAAACTTAGTGGCTTAAAATGATGACATTTATTTTATTCCTAATTTGGGCAGGGTTGGCAGAGATCATTTATGTTGGGCGTATCTCAAAGAATCAGAACAAGGAACATCTGAAGGCTCACTTATTTCTGCCATTGTTGATGGCTGTTGGCTAAAGTCTTTGTAGGTGGGAACACTTTATTCCACATGACTCCTGTGTTCTAAAAGCAATTGCCTAAAGCATAGGAAAGGAGGAAGAGAAGGAGAGAGGGAGAAAAGGGAGAGGGAGAGGGACAGGAAGAGGGAGGAAGAGGAGCAGGAGGAGAAGAGGAAAGGAGAGGTATGATAGGAGATCATTAATTATTCTAGGTGGAAGAAATAGCCACTACTACTGTCTGGAGGTAGGAATTATTAAATATGTTCAACAGATAGAGATAGAAAGGAAGGCAGGTGACGCGAGTGAGGGACACAGTGTTAAGAGCTAAGGAATTCAGGTTTCGGCAAGTAGATGCTATCAAATGGGCTGACCTGAGCAGCTCCCTACTTATGAATATTTTCTACATTAAGGGCCCTTGTTAGTCTATTAGATTTAAGTATATTTTCTTTGTGAACATATTGTAAGAACTGATTATTAGAAATTTATCCTGAAGCTGAAGATGGGGACCAGCTCAAGTTCAAACCTGGACTGGACAATGTATCAGCTTAGTGAGATTCTGTCTTGAAATTAAAAACAAAATGAAACAAAACAAAAAACCAAGTAAATAAATACAAAAGAGCTGGAGATGTAGCTTAATGTGAAGGTCTGTGTTTAATCCCCAGTATCAAAAAAAGAAAAATAAAATTATCATGGACATTCTGCTTTTGATAATCTAAAAATTGCTTCACACTGAATAACAGCAAAGAAAATTTATGATTACACTATATTAGGCAAATATGTTAGTTCTTTATTTTATTAATGTATGTAGATTCATACATTAATTCATTCACTTTTCATAGTTGCTACTGAAATCCCAATGGGTGGGATATTGATGGGTATGATGCCATGTGGAGGATTCAAAGATAACCTGATCTGAACACAGAAGTTACAGGGGATTGCAGAAAACCTTGCTCTTAGTAAACCTTGCCATTTTTTATTTTAAAACTATTACAATTTAACCTAAATACAAAATATTTCATTAATTTACTGGACAGGTTTTTTATTTTTATCTTCACAATTTCCTTCATCTTCATATCTAACTCTAGATAAAGTTAGCTACACAGGATAAGACCATACTGCATTTAACATAAATTGACTTAAAATAACAGTGCAGGACAGTAAAAAAACATTTTTAAAAAGGAGAAAGGTTTTCTTCCATAGAGTTGAACTTGGTGGCCTTTAATTGGATTATTAAACTCAGAGAAAAGGCCCTTTATCATCTTTCAAAGATCACTGACATACACACTTTGCAATTGTTCTGCTTAAGCGCCTTGCCTTAGTAGCTTTAATAGTAAAGGCAATTTTCTGGTAGGAGATAAATCCCTTCAGAAAATTTCTCTATTTCAAATGCATGCAGAATTACTGGAATTCCTTGATGCTATTATTTGATATACAAACCCAAAAGAATGTAGTCCTATAGGAGATATTGGGTGTAAGAATAAGATAACAGTTTTCTGGAGATTCTGTGGTTTTTGGCAGGGTGTGTCTACTATACCTCGTCTGTTCCCCTCTTACATAGCAAGCGAACATTATTTAGCCAGAAGGACCCAGCACACGGTTTACATCCAGTGATTTCTGAAATTCCTGAAGTTAGTCGTTCTGCTCTGGGCTTCCACAGCAAGGAACTCTATGGAGCTTTAAACATGTTTTTAAAAATTTACTATTATTCTTTACCTATGCTATTGCCTTCTTAAGGACAGACACTATTTCTTACTCTTCATGTTTTGTAAAACTAGCTACAGTCCCCGGTGCACACAGGTTACCTGAAAGAAGCATAAATAATGTGCTGACTTCAGTCCAACATACAATTACGATGTATCTTCACTCTTTTTTGTAACACAGTATCTTTTATTAGCCATACAAAGATTCATAGAGTTGGGATGAGTATTTAGGAAAAGTACAGATTAATTATCTGACAGGGCAAAATGTCATGACACTTTCTAAATGATTCATTACAGACAAAAGCAGTCAGAATAAGCATGAGAACTAAAATCCATTGTTTTCAGTGAATGTGTTGACAAGAAAATTATTTGGGATATGCTGCAGCAATAAAGCATATGTTACTGATTTCCTGTCACAGTTAAGGAAATTGATATGTGTAAAATTGTTCAGCTTACATTCAACACAAGTAGTTCAAACAAATGAATAAATATATTATGACAGGAAATATTATTTGATGTCATATTTCAGCTATGAAAGATTATTTGAACTTCAAGTGAAAAATGACAAATAGGTTGTTTATAGGCATAAGACTTTAGTCACAAATATTTTGATTCATATGGATTTACTTTATTATGGGAGGGTTACAGACAAGGCTAAATTATGAAAGATCTCACAGGAACAGTTTATATATCCATATGAATGAAATAGAAGATACAACATTAAGATGATGACAAATACTGATTCTTCTTTGCAAAAGCAGTACTTTTTAATCTATTTAAAGTAGATAATAGGAAAAAAGTTACTGTAATAGCATGGATAATACATCTAAAATTGTACCTTGACTTAGTAGAATTGTCTTATGCACTGTATATATTTTTTGGCTTTACTAGTCTGACTTTTAATCTGTATATATGATAATTAATTTTCTAAGATCTTGCAAGACAAATAAATGAATCTGATGATCATAAAATAAAAGGGGTGGAGGGAAGGAGGGAAAATCAAAGTGTGTTATGTACATTTAACTATTCCCTACAACAAATGTAATCAGTGTGTACCACAAACAAGTACTAATAAATGTCAAAAAGAAAAAATGTAAGTAAAATTTGTTTGTAATATTTGAATTGTTAGTTTTTCTCTGAATCTAGCTTTGCATTTGAAATTGTTTTAAAATTTTTCAATCACGTAGTTTACCTTTATGTTCTTTTTTAATCTAAAAATAAATTGAGAAAGTACAAGCAAACTATGAAACAATGCTAGCTAGACAAAGAAATTGAGGCAGAGAAGAAATCCAAAAAATGAAGAAAATAAGAGTGGGCGAACACATAGAATGTAGTTATAATGAACTGAATAGTTGTCAGGAAGCTAGCAGGAAATGTGGAAAAGCACCAAAAGGAGACAATTATTGGATAATTACCTTATTGCTAAATTAAACTGAATGCATGTAATTTGATGCATATTTAATACAGTCTATTAGAATTGAATCTAACCATAATATTTTATTATATTCAGTCGTGAGTATGTTAAAGAAGTAAAAAGTACAGTAGAATCCTCTTTCCTTTTAGTAGTCTACTTAAAAATGGCTCTTCTATTTTTCTGTTACTCATATCTGAGAGAACAAGTTATATTTATGAAAATGTTTCTTGTAATTTTGGAAATATGCTTAGAATTGAAATTCCTATATCTTAGGATATACACATCTTCTTCAGTAGTAAAGACTGATTTCCAAACAAGTTATATTTCACCAGGATTGGATGAATGTTTTGTTCTCTCCATGCCATTACTACACCTGGTATATATTGTTTTTTCACTTTTTGTCTTTCTGATCGGTACAGAGTGATATCGTATTGTGCTTTCAACTTACATTTCACTTTAGGGAGCTAGTTCTTGGAGTTATGTATTTTGAATATGGGTGAGGACACAGTCCACATTGACTAAATAAGGGTTGGAGCTTGGGTAGGAGAAGGTGACTGAAGAATAGCAGGGGCTGAGAGCCTGGGTGACTGGAATGATGACAATGCCCTTTTTAAAGATGAGAACACAGCCAAAGGAGAGGTTTTGTTGGAGATGATAAATGCACTTGAATCTGAGATGCAATTATTACTTTACATGGGGTTACCATGATTTTTGGACTTCTCAGAAGTTTTCATTCCCTAATCATTAAAAACTATAGCTTAATTTTAAAGAGCAAGTTGTATCTGTCACTAGGCATGCTACAATAATGAATCAAAGTATGCTTTGAAATGGTACCAGAAAACTATTAAAGAGATTTACAAGAGACATAGATTTCTGAAAGGTTATATTTGCATGCTATTCCACAATCCTTATGACAGTCTTTTAATATATTAATGGTGAATTCCTACTAAAAATCATACAAATTCTATATAGGCATAAAACATAATGATGAGAAAATGAGCAAATTATTTCTGGATCTGGTCGGATACATATGTCCTAAGAGAATGTATTATTATAGAAGTTTGTTACGCTGAAGGCTTATTTAGCTCTGGAGTGTAAATCCTCTACACAGGTCCTTGTCTTTCACAAGGACCTTGGCTTCATCCTTTTATAATGGAATCACCCGGAAGGACAGCGCCCCATCTCCCATTCTCTGTGGAAGAGTAGGTCCTGTCTTCCAGTTCGGAAAGCACAAATGGCTTGAACATGTTGATCAGTTTTACCCCTAATGGCCTTGAACACCTCACTCCAGTGCCTAAAACTCCTGCTTTGTTTCAGAGGAATTAAATTTAGTCTCTCACCATATTGCATTAATTTTGAGCAAAAGTTTTCCTGCCTACTTAACTTCATTTATGGCAATTTTTCTTTGTCAAGAGTAGCCAATATATAATTTAAAACCAAATTCCAAACAAAAGTAGCTTCAAATCAGTTTTAATTGCCCGATAAACTGTGTTACCCTATAAACTTCTTGGGGGTATTCAGGTTTTTGAATATATTTCTTCATGTTTTCTAAGAATTTTGAAATCTAAAACCACAGAACAAATAATATTTTTATGCAAAATGGGGAGCTCTTTTTTAAAAAACATTAATCATCATGATATTAAGTATTTAAAATGTTAATTTTTCTTCTCTCAGGACAAAGTTTCAATCAGAATGATGTTCACTCACATCAAGGTGTTATTTATAAAATCTAAATTATAATACATCTAAGTCACAGGAAAATATACATGATGTAATAGTAAATAAGAAGACAAGAATTAAACTGTTTAATAAGTACCAAAATGTAAACAGTAATATTTTGATTGGTTTATGATTTTTCTTTATGTTTTTTCTATAATTCCAAGTTTACAAATTTAATTCATCAAAAATAAATACTGTTTTAAAATGCATCTCCATAAAACAGCTTTAATGTGTCCTCAAGAGGAAGACATTCTAGGAGGAAAATACTTAAAACTTGTCTTTTTTAATTTTAAAGAGAAAAACACACAGGAAAATCAAGAAGCAAACAAAACAACAACAACAACGACGAGGATGTGGAAGACAACAACAAAATAGCAATGTAGAATTTCAAACCAAGATGATAGGAATTTAACAATGATTGTTATATTTCATATTGTTATGTTCAAAATAGTAGCTCAGGTTACCAGATACGGGTGTGTAAAATTGATCAAACAATAAAATCCTTTGAGCAGTTTCTTTCCCTTTTACTATAGCTATTGTAAATTTTGGATCTTATTTACTCTTTCAGTTTCTTACACTAGCAAGACAATGTGGTGTTTACACATGCAAGTCTGATTTATTTCACTTATGAGTATGGTCTCAAGTTGCATCCATTTATCTATAAAAGCCTCGAGTTTATTGTTCTTTATGGCTGAGTAGTATTCCATTATATAAAAACATCACTTTTTTTTTTATCCATTCCTCAGTTGATGGGCATTTGGGTTGTTTCCAAGGTCTGACTATTACAAATTGTGCTGCTATAAACACTAATGCACATATATTGCTGTGGTATGATGTTTTCAATTCTTCTGGGAAAATACCCACAACAGGAAAAACTGGGTTGAATGGAACCTCTAATGTTAGTTTTTTGAGGAATCTCCACACTGATTTTCATGATGGTTGTACCAGTCTACACTCCCACTAAGAGTTCCTTTTTCCCTACAGTCGCATTGGACATTGGTTGATTTCTTGATGTTAGCTATTCTTTCTGGAGATGATTCCTCAGTGTTGTTTTAGTTTGCATTTCTCAAATGACCAATGATGTTCAACCTTTTTTCATGTATTGATTTGCCATTTGTATGTCTTCATCTGATAATTGCTTATTCATCTCAGATGCCCATTTTTGGATTGAATCTTTGAATTTAGGGGACCTGATTTTTTCAATTCTTTGTACATTCTAGAGAAAAGTCCTTTGTCTGAGGGACAGTTATTTTCCAATACATGGATTTTCTTTTCACTCTGTTGGCGATATCTTTTGATGTGCAAAAAAATTTAATATGATGAGATTCCAGTTTTGATGCTTTGAAGTATTTCCTGTGGAGTTTAGTTTTTGTTCATGAACTCTTTGGCTACCCCTATATCCTCAAGATTTCTACCTACTTTGCCTTCGAATACATTTAGTGTTTGTGTCTTAATATTTAGATTTTTGATCCACGTTGACTTTAGTTTTGTACATGGTGATAGGCTTGGATCTAGTTTAAGTAGTCAGCATGTAGAAAGCCAGTTTTTCCAACACTACTTATTAAAGAGGCTGTGTTTCTTCCAATGAACATGTTTGGCCTCTTTGTCAAAGATAAGATGACTGAATGTGTTTGTAGTTATGTCTGTATTAACTATTCTGTTCCATTGATCCTCAGGTTTGCTTTTCTTTCCAGTATCGTGCTGATTTTATTATAGCAGTTTTATAGCATAAATTCAAGTCTCAGATTGTGATGCCTCCTGTCTTGCTTTTGTTGCTAAGGATTGCCTTTGCTATTCTAGGTCTCTTGTGGTTCCATATGAATTTTAGGAATGTTTTCTCTAGATCTGTGAGGTATGCTAATGGTATTTTGATCAAGATTGCATTAAATCGATATATCAATTTTGGGAGTGTGGACATTTTCACAATGCTGCTTCTTCCTATTCATGAGAAAGGTATATCTTCTATTTTGTCAATCTTTCTTAGGTTACTTTTTAAAGAGTACTTTAATTTTCAATGTATAAATCTTTTACTTCCTTTGTTAGATTGATTCCTAAGTATTTCATTTTTTAAATGTTTTTGTGAAGGGTGTGGTTTTCCTAATTTCTCTCTCGGTGAGTTTGCTGCTTGTGTACAGGAATGCTATTGACTTTTGAGTGCTGACTTTGTACTCAGTTATGCTGCTGAATTTGCTTATTATGTCTAGAAATCTCTTGGTGGAGTTTTTTGGGTCTTTCCTGTAGAGTATCATGTCATTTGTGAGTAATGATAATTTAACTTCTTCTTTTCCTATTTTTATTCCTTTTATTCCTCTCTCTTAACTAATTGCTCTGGCTAATGTTTCCAGAACTATATTGATTAAGAGTGGTGCTAGTGGACAACCTTTTCCTTTTCCCAATTTTAGAATGAAAGGTTTCAGTTTTTGTCCATTTAGTATGATGTTGGCTGTTGGTTTGTCATAACTGGCTTTTATCAGATTGAGGTAAAGACAATCTATTCTGATTTTCTGTAGGGTTTTTATCATGAATGAGTGTTGGACTTAGTCAAAAGTTTTTTTCTGCATCTATTGAGACAATCATGTGATTTTTGTCTTTGGCTCTGTTGATGTGGTATATTGCATTTATTGATTTACATAGGGTGAAACATTACTGCATTTCTGGAATGAATCCCACTTAGTCATGGTCTTCTTGATGATTTGCTGCATTCTGTTTGCTAGTATTTTATTGAGTATATTTGCATCTATGTTCATTAGGGATTTGATCTGTAGTTCTCTTTGTTGGTTGTGTTTTTCTCTGGTTTTGGTATCAGAGCAATACTTGCCTGCAGGAGTGAGTTAGGGAGAATTGCTTCCCTTTTACTTTCATTAGAGAATTTGAGAAGAATTGCTGTTAAATCTTCTCTAAATTTCTTTTTGAATTCAGTCATGAATCCATCAGAACTTGGACTTCTCTTTGTTGGTAAGTTTTTAATTATTTTAAGTTTTCAATTTCATTAACTGATACTGGATTATTCAGAATTTTTGTATCTTCTTGATATAAAAATTTATATGTTTCCAAGAGTCTGTCCATTTCTTCTGGGTTTTCCATCTGACGAATATATAGATTTTCAGAGTAAGTATTGATGATCTGAATTTCCACAGGATCTGTAGAGATTTTACCTTTTCACTTCTGATTGTGTGAGTTTTTTCTTTCCTCTTTTTGATAAGTTTGGTTATGCATTTATGAATTTTATTTATTCTTTTCAAGAACCAACTCTTGGATTCATTAATTCTTTGTATTGTTTTCTTAGTCTCAATCGTTTTAATTTCTGCTCTGATCTTGATAATTTCCTCCCTTTTTTGGGCTGTGGGCTTGACTTGCTCTTCTTTTTCTAGAAGTTTAGGTGTAGCATTAAGTTGTTTGTGTTCATTGTTTTCCTAATGTGAGAATTCACTGCTATATATTTCCCTCTTATGACTGCTTTCATTGCGTTCCACAGGTTTGTATAAGTTGTATGTTCCTTTTCATTGAATTGTAGATACTGTTTAATTTCTTTAATTTCATCTGTGACTAATTAGGTGTTCAGGAGGGTATTATTTAATTTTCATGTGTTTGTGGACTTTTTACGGTTTCTATTGTCATTAATTTCCAATTTTATTACGCTACAGTCAGATAACATGCATGGAATAATTTCAATTCCTTTACATTTACTTAAGCATGTTCTATAGTCTAGTGTATGTTCTGTTTTAGAGAATGTTCCATGTGTAGCTGAGAAGAATATGTGTTCTAATGTTGTTGGCCAGAACACTCTGTAAACATCTACTAAGTCCATTTGTTCACAGATTTGATTCAATTCTGTATTTCTTTGCTGATTTTTCTTTTGTTGACCTGTCTGTTTGTGACAATGCTGTATTAGTTTCCCCCATTATAGGTGTATTATTGCTTATGTCTTTTTTCATGTTTAGCAGTATTTACCTTATATACTTTGGTGTATATATCCTGTATCTGGTGTATATATATTTATGATTATTATTTAGCCCTCTTGAAGTCTTTTCTTTACAAGAATGTAGTGATCTTCTTTATCTCTTTTAATCATTCTTGGTTTGGAATTTACATTGTCTGCAAACAGTGTATCTACCCCTGCTTTTTTCTGGTTTCCTGTTGCATGGAGAACTGTTTTCCATCCTTTGACTTTTGTCTTTTTGAGTTAAATGCATAAAACTTGACTTTTTAGATTTACTGATTGTGAGAAAATGAACCATGCACTATAGTTAAAAATTTAAGAAAATTTTCTCTTAGAATGAGTGTTTTTCCAACTTGATATTTAGAATGTTTCCATACACTAATATTCACAATGTTCAGCATTATAATTGCCTTTTAAATTTATATTACAGGATTTTGAAAATTTCTGTTTTTGTGTTAGATGTTTTTGTTTTTGGGTATGATGAGTCAGATTACAGTTTGCAGGACAAATAATTTCACCTCTAAGATGAACAATATTAATTATTTTAAAGATTTTTGTTATATTTGTTTCTTTAATAGGTCCATTATCTTTTACAGGCAAGAGCATCATGTTTTGCAGTGTGCCAAGGAGAGCAAATACTTCTTTGCTTTTCTTGTATTTTAATCTTGGCTTAAGTATTTTCCTTCATGTGGTTGAGTATATCTTCTGGTTGAACTTCCTCTGAACTTCCTTAACATAGTTGGCTATGTCCTTGTCTTTCTCCCATGCCTGGGTAACACTTTTTCTGATAATCTGAGCTTTAATATCTACTGTATCTCTTAGTTTTGGTCAGTGAGGCAAGGCTGTGGTCAAGCAGATTAGCTTCTTCTGGCTTTCAAAGGGTTTGTTTTTCAAACAGGAATGGTCCTTCTCATTTCTTGTAGGTTTGTGGCTTATGAAAAGAGAGTGAACTGAGCAACACAAATAAGGTACTTAATCTTCATTTGTCAAAGCTGTGGGTGCTCTGCTTCTTTGATTTACATAATGAAAAGTTAAATAAATTTCTGCTAGATTCAATTTCAATGAATTTTCTATTTTTAAGTTGTGCAAGTAAGTTTTATAACTTAGCTAGTATGAATGATAAATAGGAAAAACAATTCAATGTTTAGTTGAATCTGCTATGGGATTCCATTATTTGCAATATTTATGTATTACTTTTCCTTCCAACTTAGCTAGAATATTATAAGATTATCATCTATAGTTTTGAAAAGATCATGTAAATTCATGAGATGGAAAGTATGTTTTAAACCTATGCATCTACTTCTAAAGAAATTTTCTTAAAAACACATATTGAATGAATTTATGCTTTAAGTAAGGATGAAATTTTGTCTATTGGTAAACATAAGCAGACATTAGATTTGTATTTGCTTAAAAACTATAATCCCTTTTCTATGCAGATGCCTTACTGATTTTCATTGCCTATTACTGAAAGGTGGTCCTAGAAATTTCAAAAATTTTTAGCTTTTAAACTATTATGCATTCTTTTCTATTTGATTGATGATATGAATATTTTTGGCTAAACAATTTATTTTACTTTTTTCTTCCAAAATTACTGAGGAAATTGGAATCATAAAATAATCACAGAAATTACTTAGGTTATAATTCACGTTTGAAACCAAGAGCCACTTGTTGGTTGCCTAATAAATGCATATTACTATAGACTGATGTAGTTGATGGAAAGAGGACCAGAATGGAGCTGTGAATTTAGGTTAAGCAGTACAGCTGCCACTAACCTGCACCTGACAGGCATGGAGCTGAGGGATTAAATCTACACCTCTCCTTCCTTCTATTGTTTTCTCTGCTACTGTGGCCTCTAATTGGCAAATCCAGATAGGGCCCAGAAGGCAAGGTCAAACTCTGGGTACAGAGCAAGGCAGAAAATGATAGAGAGTATATCTGGAGAGAAAATTAGGAGAGTCACATAACACTCTGCAGGTGACCTGAATATATAAATGTCAAGCTAGCACAAATGTGTAAGGTGGCTCTTCAGTGTTTCCACAATGTGCATAAGATAAATCTGACAAGATCAACACATTTGAAATGCAAATGGCTAATGTTACATTACCAAACACAATTTTGTTTTGTAATTTTTATTTATTTTTTAAAGACAAAATATGTTTTATAAACACAATAGAATAATACATGATTTGTCACTGACCCTCAGTTTTCATGAATCATTAAATTTTACCATAGGAACCATAGCATCTAAGATAGTCTCCCACCAAAATTCTCAGGTTCCATGGGGCAAAGATTAAGTAAACCAGGTTGTCTTGACAACAATTAGATAGAGATGTTAAAGTTACTTATTTAATATTACCCTCTTGTACCATTCCTGTGATAGTCTACTGACCATCAACTTGAGTAAGAAACAGCCAACTAAATTGGATCCGCATAGTTCTGAGTGTGGCTGAGGGGATTTATGAATACAGAAGACCCACTCTAGGGTGGCCTGTCGCCTGAATGGCACAAAGGGGAAACAAGGAAGGAAGGCCTCAGCTGGATCCTTTGGATCTCTAGCACAGTCCTTCTGCACTCTTCCACACCTCACTCTGTGTCCAGCCATTGTAAGCCAATCTTATAAATGCTTATATATTTGTATATTTTGCATTAAATCTGTTTCTCTAGCAACCACTGACTGATATAGCTCCTAAAGTCAGTAGCTTTGTTCATCAAATCTTTATTATTACACGATTTTTTTCTTCTCTTCTTTATTTTAAAGAGCAAAACAGATAAAAAAGTAGAAATAATATTATACAATGTTCTGTGGAAAACACGTTTTTTGGACTTGTGTACAGAAGGTGGTGCCCTTATGTGCACATAGCAAAATATGATAAAAAAGAGGAAAAAAATCTTAGATTATAGAAAGGAACTAATATTTTATTCCAGAGAACTAGAGTAATAGAATTCCTTTTAAAATATGTCTTTAATTATTGAATATATTCCCACACAAATATACATTATGTTATATTTAAGGATCAGCATCTCCATCTCCTCAAATATGTCTTTGTGGGAAAAATATTTAAAACCATTTCAGCTTTTTTGAAACATAGGCTGTATTATTATCTATAATTATCCTACTGTGAAATAGAACAACAAACCTTGCTCAAATCTAACTTTAACTCAGTACCCACCAACTTTATGGTTCAGGTATATAAAATGCCTCCCTGGGGGGAACCACTCAGACTGCTTCAAAAGCTCAGGGCACCTAAGGACACCTGAGGACGTGACCTTGCTTGTCTAGTGCAGGTGCACAGAAGGATACAGTTATGCAACTATGACTTAGCACAGGTAAACACACATGCATGTGCTGGTTACAGTACTGTGTAAGAATTTAAGCATGAAATAACACCCTGTATAAGAATTATGCAATAAAGGTGCAGGCGACTCTTTAGCACTCTCGCTCTTCTGCTCCACTCTACTCCAAGCTCCCTGCTGTTGTTGCTGATGTCTTGTACATGTGCAGTCTTTAACTTTGGGAACTCATCTGAGAAGATTCCCTTGAGTCCCCTGAGTGGACAAAAATGCCCCCAGAATCCCAACTCTGCCTAGCCTCCAAAAACTTTTATTTTACTTTCAACATCTATGAAATTATTCATTTAAGATTCCTCATGTGAAGGAGATCATACAGTACTGTCCATCTGTACCTGAGCTATTTCAATTAACAAAAGTCCTCCAGTAACATCTACGTTGTCAGAAATGACAGGATTTTATGTTTTAATAGCTGAATAGTATTCCACTGTGCATGTATGTCACATTTCCTTTATCCATTCATCAGTAGATGGATACGTAGGTTGATTCCATTTAGCTGGCCATTATGAGTTGGCCTGTAAAAAAACTCGGGAATGGAGATGTCTCCTTGATGTACTGACTTAATGTCATTTGATAAAAACAACAGTGGGCTTGCTGGATCATGTAGTAGTGATATTTTTTATTTTTTGAAGAATTTTTGTACTGTTTTCTTTAGTAGCTATATTGATTTGCATTCTCATTCAAACTGTGCAAGGATTCCGTTTTCTCCACATCCCTGCCAGCATTGTTTTTTATGTTTTGATTATTTTATTTTATGTTTTTAGCTTTATGAGATAGGGTCTTAGTGTATAGCTCAGGTTGACTTAAACTCACAATTCTCCTGCCTCGGCATTCCAGGTGCTAGATTACAAGTGTATGCCACCACACTAGACCTTATTCTTATTTTGATAAGAGCCATTCTTAATGGAGTGAGGTAATACATCATTGTAGTTTAGATTTCAATTTCCCCAATCATTAGTTTTGAACAGTTTTTCACATACTTGTTGGCTACTAAGGTGTCTTTTTTGAGAAATGTCTACTTACATCTATTGCTTATTTCTAAATTGGTTTATTCTATTTTTTGCTGCTGAGTTTTAGGAGTGACTTGTGCACTCTGGGTATTAACCACCTACCAAATGTATAGTCTGAAAATATTTTCTCCCAGGTTTTCCCTTCACTGTATTGGTTGCTATCTATCTTGTGCAGAAGGTTTTCAGTTTGATGCAATCCCGTTGTTCTTTCTTAACTTTGGTTTCCTGTACTTTTGGAGTCTTGTCCAAAAAATTCCTTGACCATTCCAGTGTCCTGAAGCATTTACCCGATGGTGTCCTTTAGTATTGTGGTGGCATGATTTCATTTAAGTCTTGCTCTGAGTTAATTTTTGTAACTGGTGAATGATAGGGGTCCAGCTTCATATTTTTACCTGTGGATATGCAATTTTCACAGCACCATCTGTTGAAAAGACTGTCCTTTTCCCAATGCCTCTCTTAACATTTTTGTTGAGAATAATTGGCTGTAGATATGTGAGTTCACATCAAGGCTCTGTATTTTCTTCTATTGTGCAACCAACATTTTTTCACTGAAGTCGATTTCAAAGATAATATTTTTCTAATTTCTGTCTTTGATTTCAGTCATATAGCAAAAATGACAGTTTTTAAAATAATTCTTCTTTTCTGTGAGTTGATTTCCAGTAGACTAGTCCCTGCTATTTTCCAATCTATAGGTATGAAGAATGAAGCTTGTAAAGAATGAACAGAAGAACCTTCTGCTGTTTTCCGACTTGCACATTCCATCCACTGTTTTCTTCTATTTTATGAAATGTAAGTGAACTGTAAATTTAGACTTCCAAACTATTATAATTAATGAAATCAAATAGTATAGGATAAACATATGCCACCCTAACATTTTCACTTACTATTCAAACCCAGTTCAATTTTTTGAACTACCTTTTCCCCACTTGTTCTATGACTTACTTATTTTAGTTGTCACCAGTTACCTTTACCTTTATTTCCAGGGCTTTATGACCACCTGATTGTAAACTTGTATTTGATTTAAACAGTTTTTTTTGGTGAAACATGTAGTTTCATCAGAGTCAGACAACATTATTCAGTGCCCACATGTGGCGATACCATTTTGTTAATAAAATATAACCTTTGTAGTTGGCTTACAAGAAATAAATAATTTAAAATTTACATAAAAATTTTAAATTTGCATAGCAATTTTTTTTCTGAGACTATGGTAAAAAATAAGATGTTAGAAAAAGTGAATTTTAGAAATATAGCCTACTCCTCTGTTTTAACTGTGGTTGTATTCTGTACAAATATTGTATTATCAAAATATTTGAATGACAGTTCTTCCCTTCTTATTTGTCACATATTTTCTGTTTCTTCAGAGTGTATAATTAGTATTTATGTTGCTTTCTTTTTGGAGACTAATAATGGTTAATATATTGTGTATTGTTTTCTTCAAAGTATTTACTCAGATTACAAGACACAGGCACAAAAAATGATCGAACAATGAAAGCAAAAACTATTCTTTTTGATGAGATAACATAGGTTAGTAAATGTATATATGTATGTATATAATCTTTTCCGTTCTTTCTTTTCTCATTTACTCCATCCCAGTTGTTCTTTCCTTTTGAGGAGTTTCTTCTCTTTTCACTTACACAATATCTACTGTGCATTTTGCATCTTAGTTACGCTTTCAGTTTTTTACACTAGGGAGACAATACAATTTTTACACATGTGAGTCTGATTTATTTCACTTATGAATATGGTCTCAAGTTGCATCCATTTACTTATAAAAGTGTCAAGTCTATCCTTCTTTATAACTGAGTAGTATTCCATTGTACCAAAATGTCTCATCTTTTTTTATCCATTCTGCCATTGATGGACATTTAGATTGTTTCCAAGATTTAGCTGTTACAAATTGTGCTGCTATAAACATGGGTGTGTATATATCTGTGTTGTATGATGTTCTCAGTTCTTCTGGGAAAATAGCCAGTAGGGGACTAGCTGAATCAAAGGGACACTGAAACCTAGTTTTTTTGAGGACTCCCCACACTGATTTCTACAGTTTTACCAGTCTACACTCCCACCGACCATGGAGAAGGGTTCTTTTTTACCCAAAGCTCTGCCAGCATCTCTTATTGGTTGATTTCTTGATGATAGCCATTCTTTCTGGAGTGAGATGGAATCTCAGTGTTAATTTAATTTGCATTTCTCTAGTGATCAATGATATTGAACATTTTTTCATAAATTTATTTGCCATTTGAATTTTTTCATCTGAGAAGTGTATGTTCATCTCAGATGCCCATTTTTGGATTGGGTCTTTGAATCTGGGGACAGGGTCTGATGTTTTTCAGTTCTTTATACATTCTACATATAAGTCATTTGTCTGAGGGATCATTGGCTGAAATTTTTTCCCATTCTATGTGTTGTCTTTTCACTTTGTTGGCAATTTCTTTTGATGTGCAAAAACTTTTTAATAAGATGAGATCCCAGTTGTTGACTCTTTGAAGTACATCCCATACAATTTGAATTTTGTTCATGAAATCTCTGCCCACCCTTATGTCTTCAAGATTTCTACCTATATTTTCTTCCAGTAGATTTAGTGTTTCTTTTTTAATTAGACCTTTGATCCATTTTGACTTTAGTTTAGTGCATGCAGATAGAGATGTATCTAGTTTTAGTTTTTGGAATGTGGAAAGCCTGTTTTTCCAGCACCATTTACTAAAGAGACTATCTTCTTCCAGTGAACATATGTGGCCCCTTTGTCAAACATAAGATGACTGGGTGTGTTTGTAGTTGTGTCTACATCTTCTGATCTATTCCAATGCTCCTTAGGTCTGTTTTTTGTCAGTAACATGATGATTTTATCACATTTGCTTGGTAGTATAATTTCAAACCTGAGATTGTAATGCCTCCTGCCTTGCCCAAAACTGCATAACATGCCTTGTGAAGAAAGCAAGGTAATTAACACTAAATAAATTACAGACTAGTAACTTAATTCCTCTATAGCTGTCAGATAAATCTTAAAAACTCTGAGTCTATGAGCTAGTGGAACATCTTTGAGCATGACTATCCCTCCATAAATGATACTATTTAGCCTATTTTCTTGAACACTGAAGTTATAAAAAAAAAAAAAGACCATAAACCACAAGTCACATGGCAATGGTATGGATCAAGTAACATGTGAATGTCTTCAGTATTTGCAAAACACTATCCATCAATAGAATTGCTTTAAAGTAGCCCTGGACTTCAACCTTCTACTTGCAAAACCAGCTATAAAACGTATTTTTTGTTTTTTGTAACTGAGCCTCTTTTTTTGCTTCTGTCTTTGCTAGAAGGGAATTATCATGAGGTCTCTGCAAACAGGCTTATATGAAAGTTAAAGAAATTAGGAGAAAGATGACTTAATGGAATAGTTCTCTAGATGCACACCTGAAAGGAAGTAAGGACATCCCTTTAGATTTTAATTCAAATTAGGAAATAAACTTTTTTGTCTCTGAATTGCCAGTCATTGGTTAGAAGCTATCTTTGGGTGACCTTGTTCCTGGCCAAGAGCATTTATAAGTGAGCAGGCATCTACGAAGCATCAGTACAGTAGCTTCAGCAGCAGAGAGACACGTAACTCCTATCTCAAGATGCAGTCCAGGCAGTTACTCCAGTGCCCAGTCCACTTTCTCTTCTTCCACCTGATTCCAAGATGAAGTCTGGAATGTTAGCTGCCTTTGCTTGTGAAAAGAAAAAGAGGAGTTTAGGAATATTTCCTACTAGAAAAGAGAGAAGACCCTAATCTCTGTGTAATACAGGGAGGGATTTCCAGAGGGATTTTCTTTGTCATGTTACTCCACACTGTACACTTTTACTATTTGTTTTATTTTCCTGAGCATCTAAATGCTGGTTTTAATTGTGGAAGACTGTGTGTGTGTGTGTGTATTACTTACACCTAACAATGACTTAAACTTGTATAGTATATTGCTACAGGAAAAATATTTGTAAAATGCTAAGTGTAGCATGACTCAAAATTTGAAATGATATTTATTTGTATATGTACAAATATAGAGCATATATATGAAAAGCTGGAGTGTGACACTAATAATACTAATACTAATAGGACTAATACTAATAATTATTCCTGGATGGTAGAAGTATCAGTGACTTGAAATTTCTTTTTAAAGTGCAATTTTGTATTTCTTATTTTCTTTGCTAAATATATTTTTATAATTATAAGTAAATAAAAATGTTTTTGGAAAATTATATAGGTCTTTATAGTATACCAAATGCTTTCATATATATTATATGTAATGCACTGTTGTAGTCAGAGGTTGCAAGGAGAACAATTACATACGGGACACATAATTTGTAGTATTATTGATGATGGTCACCCAAGGTGTCAAATACAAAGAAAGTGCAAGAAATCTGTCCATAACACTAAAGACCTAGCAAATCCAGCCAAGGGCCTGGATCCCATGACAATAACCTACATGAGATCAGCTGAAAACCTAGAGCCCATGACAAGGACTCATGCAAGTCCATTCCATAGATCTGTGTTGGGAAGGCCTAAAAGTCAACAGTGGAAGCTAGAAAGTCTATGCCAGCAGGGTGAATGATCTGTGCCAGTAGGCCGAGGGTTCTGTACTGGAGCCCAGAAGTGACACCCAAAATAAGGACCAGTGCTCCCAGCTAAAAGTACCACAGCCATCCTCAGCAACAATGAGGTCCCAAGCTCCTGAGACAATGAGAATAGCTGAGTACATACTAGGAAGCCAGTGTGACAAACTTCTTTGGGACATTAAACAGCACACATCTTCCCCTCCAGAGCCAGGAAGCGATTTTCAAAGTAAGAACCAAAGCTTCCCCAAGGTGAACGGCAGTCATTCTCAATGACAAGGTCTCGAGTTCCTCCAATGACGACAGCTGAGTTCATATCAGGGCAGCCAGCATGACAAACCCCTCCAGGAAAACTAAAGGCTCCAAACAGCAACGCTTAGGAGAACCCATGATACTACTCTTCCTCTCTAGGTCTCCATTGTATGCTGGCAACTTTCCTCAGGTAGGCCATTCCCACTGAGCGCCACGCTGACCCAGTTCAGCTAGTGTTTAAGTTGACCACCAGTTTTTAATCCACTGCATACACCTTGCCTCTTAATATGTCAGATGATAGAAGGTCTATTAGGAATCATTTTACAGATTTAAAACCTGAAAAAGTCTACATACATTGTACACAGCTGCTTTTTTTTAGGACCTTTCCTAGAACTTGGGTCTTACAAGTACAAATCCAGTGATTTTTGGATCACATTTCTTTTCCCAACTGCTATGCAACACGGTAGTTATTACCCTTATTGTTTTAACAGCTAATGACTATCTTCATACACACACAGCCTTCTTGGTTTGTGTCACATGATGTATAGACATTTTCTTCTTCCTTAAAAAATTAAGAGGAAAAGGGACTTTGATTATCGTAGTCAGCAGAAAATTATTCAGGCAAGGGCATTCATTAAATTCAACTGACTTTTTTTCTAAGTAAGTTATTCAAGATTTAAGCCTAAGGAAAGTATAAAGTTAAGTTTGCCAAGAACCTTAAGGTGTATTTCATGCTTCACCTATTAGAATGTTTTGGATATTACATTTTTCCCATAATATAGCTATATTAAAGAATTTAAGAATTTCTATTTTTAAAAAATTTTGTGTATAAATTTTACAGTTCCTTAATATTTATTATACTTACACTATAGCTATATTAAAATGAGGTTTTATATTAAAATAGTTATATATATACATGAGAAATTTCATTAATAAACTTGTTTAGTTTTCCTTTAAGGACTGTACAGGAGGAAATATTTCTCAATGAAAGACAAAGTAGTTCACCTGAAGCAATATAAAATAGTAGAATTCCTATAAATAATTTAAAGTTAGCTTATAATATGCTGTATGTCTTATTGAGAGTTCAAGGATTGGTGATAATATTATAACATATTGAACAAAAAGAACTAGATATTTCTCTACTTTGAACAAATTTGGTCCTGAATAATTTTCTGTGATCATAAATTTTTATTTTATTTTATTTTATTTATTTTTGTTGGTACTGGGGATTGAACTCACAACCTCACATCTGCCAGGCAGGTGCTTAAGCCACTGAGCCAAGCCCCTGGCCCTAGTCTTTTTGAGGCATAGTTCAACCTGGCTTTGCTCACATTGTAGCCCAAGCTGGCCTCGAACTCACAACGCTCCACCTACCTCAGCCTCGTGAATGCTGGGATTAAAGGTGTGAGCCACCACTCCTGTTGATCATAAATTTTTTAAAAATTTAGTTTGTAGTGAATATAATTATGACATCCACGAAAATATCATGAGTTTCTCTACATTTTGAAGTTTTTAGTGGTGAGGATAATCAAAAAGTTGTTAGTAGTTTTGTTTGAAGTGATAGATGTGAGTAGAGTCCTCAAGTAGACATTGCACTGAAATAAATGGAATAGCATAGAGATATAGATCAGGAACTTAAAATCAGTGAGGAACCAACTTGACCCAAAGACACGAATGTGGAATTGAATACTGAGAACTTTAGTCACCAAAGATACTTGATTAATAAAAGAAGATAGTAGATGCTGGAAAGTAAGTTTAGATAAATATAATTGGACCAGATCATGGAGGAACTTGGACACCAAACTGAAAACTGAGATATAGAAAGGGGAAATAAGTTGAAAAGTACTCGAATAGATAAGTTTCATGATGACTAGTACCATCTACACCACACAGTTAATCTTACTGAAAGGCCAGTTACATTTTAGTAGCACATATTCAAAATTCAAAGACTTGGACTGGATTAATGCTGTCAAAAGTTAAGAAGGGATACCTGTGAGTTTTAAAAATTCAATAAAGTCTGTTCCCTGACCGGATATAATTTATAAACCCCTCTTCAGAATTTACTTTATCATTCCATTTAAACATGTTTTTTTTAAACAAAAAATTTAGACCAAGAAGCATTGGAACTTCAGTGGTTGTGAATTGTAGAGATTGGGAAACTGAGTCTCTAGGAAAATTAACTGATTGGTCTAGAGTTATTTAGTTATGTAGTAGCCAGCCTCTGGGCTTGGTATGTGTCCAAGAAGTCTATACTTATTACTTATTTTATCTTTAAAGGGGCATATTTATTTTAATTTTAATTTTTTTTTTTTGTACAAGGGCTGAAACTCACAACCTTGTGCCTGCCAGGCAGGTACCTATGCCACAGGGAATTTTTAGAAAAATGACTATTTTATTCACTGGAATTTGTAGAAAAATGATCATTGTGTTGGTGCTGGTAAGCATTTCATTTTTGTTCCTGGCTTCAATGAGAATGTTTTTATTGTTTCACTGTTAAGTTTGATTTTGGCAATTAGATCCTGTATCTTTTCAGATAGACTTCAATTTTAGTAAATAATATTCTGGAAGGTATAAACATGATTATATAATTTTTCTCTTTTGATTTATTATTTTATTAATTACATCAAAATAAGTATGTTAACATAATTACATTGATGGATTTGCATTTGTTTAACTTGCCTTACTTCTTACAATTCCACAAAGTCATCTGAATAACGGTGTTGGCTTCTTGTTTTACTGCTTTCCTTCCTTCTGCTTCCTCTTTTTCTCTGTCTTCTCATTCTTGAGTCCTACATTTTGGTGGATGAAGAGAGAATCAAAAGGAAGTAATTGAGAGATCTGGTGATAAAAACAGGTCTGTTCCTCTGATTGCTGTGCTATAAAATACCTGAACACAAATCACCTTGTCAGACCAAGATGGCAGAGTAGAGAATGACAGCAAAGTTCAACCCCTTTGGGACCTGGCATCAAGGTACCTTAAAAGACAACAACTTGGTGAAAAGAAGGAAGCAGATGCATCTCCAAGAACTGGGAGGAGCTGATAGGAAGACTTGAAACTTCAGAGAAGCTGGAGAGACAGCATGGTGCTGAGAAAAGAACAAGGCAGCCAGGGAGGCTAAGTCTGGCTCTTGAGGTGAGAGACTTGCCTCTTCAGATGTAGGATAAGCTTGGAGAAGAATGGCAGCTCCAAAGGTAGACAGTAGACTGGGCCAGCAGCACTAGAACCAAAGGAAGCCCACAGCTATTATAAACTGCAAAAAGAATATAGTATTATATTCTTGCAGCACCAGGGATTGAACTCACAACCTCACGCCTGCCAGACAGGTGCTTAAACCACTGAGCCAAACTCCCAGCCATGGTATTTTGAGGCAGGGTCACACTGTGTAGCTCAGGTCGGCTTTGTGCTCGCGTTGTAACCCTAGCCGGCCTCGAATTCAGAACGCTCCGCCTATCTCAGCCTCCAGAGTGCTGGAATTAAAGGCGTGCGCCACCACGCCCGGCTTAGTATTATATTCTTAAAGTGACTCATTACACGACAGGTTAGAGTTGGAGATGAAATCCAATGTGGTCCCTGCCATATTTGACAGGGCTAATCAGGGGTTAATTGGAACAGAACAACAGAGCAACCAAACAGCGCTATGCCTGTAGGATTTTGGGTAACCCCCTGCTATGGTGACTGGGAGAAGATTGTGACAGCTGTGGAGAGAGTATCTGCTGGACATAGACACCCTGAGAATTTTAAGGGCAGGCTGAGAAAGTTGGGGAGGCTGTTCTCTCTGTGGTGAGAAGCCAGATCAGACATGTGTGGATTCCAGAGGGCACTGGGTCTGAGAGACCAGCAGAATACATACCCCCTCCCCCTACTGGCTACGTCAGTATAAGACTCAGTGGTCTGGTTTTCCCACTTACCAACAACAACAAGGATTTGGCTCAGCTGGGACAGTTGCCACAGCCTGTGTTGTGTGAACAGGGCGGGTCTCTGGAGCAGGGAGGCCACTCACAGACACACAGGTCGTAAAGTTATGCACAGAAAACTATGACTTCAGATTTGCAGAGGAACACAGATAGTGGAATTTGCCAAAGTGACTATAGCCACAAGGTGGACACCACTGACTGATACTTCCCCTGGCCACAGGGAAAGGCAGGGGATAATCCAGCACTCACACACAAAGACATGAGTGTGAAAACAAACTAGTTCTTAGTAGTTGCTCTTTGTTCCTCCCTCAGACCTGTAGACCCTGAAAAGAAACCACTCATTCAAAAATACATTAAGTTTCTGTACTCATTTCTTCTTTTTTTTTTTTCCCATCGGTTCTCTGGGGTATGGAAAATTTCCCCCTTTTTCCTATTTTTTATTTATTTATTTTCTAATTTGTTGTTTTTCTTCAATTTCTAGTTTATTGTTTTTGATTACTTTTGTCTAATTCTATTAATTTCCTTTCACTTTTTAATGGCATCCTTTATTTTACTTTTCTCCCCTTATCTTCCATTTCTTTATTTTTTGAATTTTCTTTTATACTCCCATTCCCCTCCCCCTCTACCATTAACAGTACAATTATTAAGATTTATTAATTTTTAGATATTTAGTTAATTCCATGGTGTTAGTGTCGAATTATTTTCTATTGTTAATGGAGATACAGTGGCTGTATTTAGTAGATATTTAAAGTATATCAACATTTGGTTTTTCCTTGTGTTTATACTATAATTATAGATCCTTTTTCCAAGGTTAAAGGTGGCATATTATTGGTTCTTATGGCAAGTCAATATCCAGTCTGTTGCTGATTCTATTATATTGTTGCTGATTTTCTTGCTATTGCTGGATATAGTTGTTGCTATTAATTGGTTTTCTCTGTATGGCACTATCTGGGTTGTCTCTGTGTGATTAACAATATTGTGGTCCATTCTAACACAACTGGGAGTAGGGCCAATTATACTGTTTCTTCCCCTCCTAAATTAATGGATCTGGAGGCAGAGGCAAGGGCTCATCCTTAGCCACACCTGAAACCTCTACAAACTGTGTGTCAAATAAATCTTTCCTTCTTTAACTTTGGGCTTTGGGTATATTGTCTCAGCAATGAAAAAAATAGCTAAGACAACTGAAAATCACACCTTATTGAAGGGATCTCCATATTAACTACAAAGTCTTTCTAATAGAACCAATCTAAAAATGTTAGCCCCCCCCCACACACACACAAAGAAACATTGGAAAATAAGGCAACAAAATGCCTCCAAAAAATTTCAATTTTTCCAAAGCTAATCTATGGAAGAAATGTTGAGGTTATTTTAAAATTATATCTTATGGAATTCAATGAGATCACATATGAAAGGGCTTTGAGAACTGTTAAGACATAGCAAATACATTGCTTAAAACTTCTTCTCATAAATGCTCATAAAAGCTTTGTCCAAAATGTTACACAGTACAATAAAGGTAGAATATTTAGATGCAAAGTGAATTCTTACTGCAGGACTTTTCCGAGCCTTTCAGATGCTTGTTTCCATTGTATCTCTGTCAGAGAACAGTACAATATGCATTGCTTTCCAAACGTATTTGACCGTTTTCTCATGAAATACCTCAGTCAAGCCTCCTCTTTCATAGCATACATTTTGGAAAAGGCCACATTCCTCTGCAGTATAGTGTGCATTGTGAAGTGATTGTAAGCAGCTGCAAATATAGCCCAGGCACAATCAGAGTCGTCCCCTTAGGTTAGATGCTCTCACCCTTGGCACTACTGATATTTGGAACAGATATTTTGCTTTTGTTCTTGTAAGGAACATCTCAGTACATTATACAATTTTTAGAATTATCCTTGGCTTCTATCAACTAGATGCTAGTAGCACCCACCAACAATGTGACAACTCCAAATATCTACACATATTACCAATGGAGCCAGCAGTGATTTTTAAAAAATACTTTTCTGAGTAAGTTTAATGGTACACTTTAGTTGACGGTCAGAATTCCCAGGCCCAGCTTTCCAGTCTCCTTTAATATAAACTGCTTTAACATCTTGCAAAATGTCTGTCTATTCTAGCAAACACAGAATGTCATCATGTTACTTTTCTAAAACACTATGTCAGAAAACAACCATCTGTTAAAATGCTGTATGGCACATCATCGTTACTTTATCTATGTAACATTTTGATGAATGCTTAATTGGAAAAATTGGTTCCAACCTTTAAAAACAAAAATCCCCTCTTTTTTATATTAACTGCATTAAGTGTGTTGTTTTGGGGAAATCACTTATTCAGAGTTTTGGCCTGCTATTACACACACACACACACCCATACACACACATGCACACGCACACACACACACAGGTCAGGCCTACACCATTCATTGGATAAGGTAATATTTAGAGTTTTTCTCAGCACTAAAAATAAATGAATATCAAGAAAAGCTCACTGCGACCCTGCCTCAAAAAATCAGGGTCAGGAGTTTGGCTCAGCAGCTTAAGCACCTGCCTGGCAGGTGTGAGGTTATGAGTTTGATCCCCAGTGCTGCAAAAAAAAAAAAAAAAAAAAAAAAAAAAAAAAAAAAAAAAAAAAAAAAAAAAAAAAAAAAAAAAAAAAAAAAAAAAAAAAAAAAAGAAAGAAAGAAAAAGAAAAGCTCACTCTTTATTATTTATTCATGATAGAAAACCTTTTATTCATTAAACTTACTTTCTGACTTTTGTAGTATTTTCAGCTGAAAAAAATGTTACATTCAGACATTCAAACAAATTAGGTTCAAATGAAACCAGGAATTACAGGTTTCATTATACTTTGGAATCCCAATATGTAACTGGTAAACTATGAGCCCATTTTTAAAAAGAACAAAGCCAGGCAAAGTGGCACATACCTGCAATCCCAGTACTCTGGTACCTGAAGCAGGAGGGTCATAATAAATTCAAGCCCAGAGTGTCCAATTTAGTGACGCAGGGAGACCCTGTCTCAAATTTAAAAAAAAAAATTAAAAATGGTTAGGGGTGTGTATCAGGTAATATGCTATGTACCCCCAAGTCCTCATATAATTTTGATGGGGCTGAGTTACTGGTTTGTTATTGGTTTGTTGTCTGGCAATGTGAGTGCTGTGCCCGCCCAGGGGTGGAGCCGACATACAGTGTAAGGGAAGGCGGGTCTTCCTCGTTTGCTTCAGCTTCCGCCTCTCTCTCTCTCTCTCTCTCTCTCTCTCTCTCGCCAGCGCGCCTTGCTGCTAACGGCCGCCATGAAAGGCAGGCCTGCCCCGCCACGCCGCATTGGAGCCAACTGAAGTATGGACTGAAACTCCCAAGAAACTGTAAGAATAAACCTTTCCTTCCCTAATTTTGGGTGTCAGGTATTTTGTCTTGGCAATGAGTGAAAAGTAACTAAGACAGGGTGTAGCTAGGTTGTAAAGACCCTAGCTAGGTTCAATCCCTACGGCTGAAAAAAATAAATAAATAAAAGGCAAGTAAATGCACAAAGAAAGGAATGAGATAGTAGATATAACATTGGAAGTTTAGGAGATTTTTAAACTATCAGCAAATACTGCGCTAATACTAAACTCAGAATTTTATTGGAAAAGAGCTTATAAACAAAAAGATGAAAACAAATTGAACAGTTCTGCAAAAAGAGGCCAATCTCAGCGTTATGACAGAATTCATTCTTCAAAATAGAGACCATCCATTCCTATGCCATCTTTTGATTTTATTTTTTATTAGTACATATTTGCAGTACATAATGACTACATCATCATGGAGAAATTTTACATGTGCATCACACATTGTCTTAGTTAATTTTTACTTGTTGTTGAGACAAAATACCTGACGCCCAAAATTAGGGAAGGAAAGGTTTATTTCTTAGTTTCTTGGGAGTTTCAGTCCATACTTAGTTGGCTCCAAGGCAGTGTGATGTGGTGGGGCTGCCACTCTTGGTGGCTGCAAGCAGCAAGCTCACTGGCGAGAGAGGGCTGAAGCGAGCAAGAGGAACACCCACCTCATTTACACTGTATGTTGGTTCCACCCCTGGATGGGTGCAGCACTCACATTGCCAATCCCCGTGCCAGACAACAAACCAATAACTCAGCTGATCAAAAGTATATGAGGACTTGGGGGGACGCAGTGTATCACCCACTACACACATCTTCATTCTTTTTTTAATCCCCTTCCTGCCTTGCTCCCTCCAACCCTGTTCCCCTTCCCATTAGCAGAATTTCTATTTTTATGATTTTTTTCTTTAATGATCTTTCTTTTGTTGTAAAAAAAAATGGTGGAAAGTTGTTGACTGCTTTTAAAAAATCTATTGTAAACTTAATACTAAATTATGACTAAATATATCACAAAAAAGAATATTAAGATAGCAAACTCACTAACATAAATGCAAAAATCCTAAGCAAAACACTAGTAAATCATATCCTAAAATGAATCAAGGAATAAATAGAATGAATAAAATCTGGCAACATTAAGTGAGATTGTGTGTACCAGCTCATTCATTGAATGAGTATTTATAGTGCAAATCATAATTCTGAGTAGTTGAGGTACTTTAGCAGACAAAACAAAAATCTCTATTTCATGGTAATTGCTTTGGAGCAGGATAATAAAACAATATAATCGGTGTGATAAATAAGTACATTATACAATAAGAGTCTGATGAGTGTTCTAAAACTAGAAAAACTAGACCAGCATTACAGACTAAAGAAATAAGAACCAGAGGCAGTAATAATCTTAACAAAGAAGTCAAGAATAGATTTCCACTGACTTCTTAGCATTTGACCAAAAACATGAGTAAGATGAAGGAGTTATTCTGGTGAATACTGTGAGATATAGCATTCTAGGCAAAGGATGCAGCCAGAACAAAGGATCAAAGGCCAAGCTATACATGGAAAGTTCAAAGACTAAAAAGGAGCTCACTGTAGCAACCACAGAGTAAAGCAGGAGAGGACTAGAAGAGGAGTTGGGGAAGTAATGGGGCCAGATCCTCTGGCGTCACATTATACAGGCTTTTGATTTTAGTCTAAGTAAGGTAGAGACACCTCAGGGGCTTGAGAAAAGCAATGGTGTAAGTGATTTACATTGTAAATGAATCCCTGGAGTTGTTATGTCAAGAGGAGGTAGTAGGTTGTACTGAGACAGGGTGAGATGAGAAGAAATGAGTTATTGTGTGTTGTAGACAAGTGGCTGACTTGAACTGGCAAAAAGGTGTGGGACCTGTGGTAGTTGGAAAAGCGGTTGGAGTCTGGATTATCTTCTGGAAAAAGAGCCATCAAAAGTTGTTGAAAATTTGGAGAGAAAGGAGGCAAAAATGATTATGATTTCTTAATAACTGAAAGTATGAAATTGTCATCACACTAATTAGGAAGCTTATGGGTTAAGCAAATTTGGAAAGGGAAGATGAAAAGTATTTTGAGAATGTTGTATTTAAGAAGAATTTAGAATTTTAAGAGCATAATCAAGTGCACACCTAAATAAACATATTAAGAGTTGGAGAAACAGTATGGACTGAAGGTATAAATTGCCAACATATAAATAATATTTTTAAACCATAAAAATGGGCATAGTAGCACACAACTATAATCCTGGCACACAGGAAGCTGAGGCCAGCCTGAACCACACCACAAGCTCTTTTCTAAAACAAAACAAACAAACAAACAAAACAAAACAAAACAAAAAGGCAAATAAAACCATAAGACTAGTTAATTTCAATGATAGAGAACAGTAAACCAATAGCTGAGTTTCGAATGCTTAAACAATAAGATATTAGAGAGAAAAAAACATTAAAGGACAATTCCTATCAAAATACCAATGATATCTTTCACAGAAAAAGAAAAAAATCCTAAAATTTGTGCAGAACCATAAAAGGTCTCTAATATCCAAAGAAATCTTGAGCAAAGAGAACAAAGCTGGAGGCCCTATACTATCTGATTTCAAAATACACTGCAAAACTATAGTTATCAAAACAGCATGGTGTCATGTGTGGTGATACACACAGACACTCCCAGCAAGAGACAGTGAGGAAGGACGATTGTTGTGAGTTCAAGGCCAGCATAGACTACATATGGAGACCCTTTCTCAATATGCCCCGTCCACTATAAGAAAGACCCCAGTGCACTACTGGTATAAAAACAGACACATATACCAATGGAACAAAATAGGGAGTCCAAAAATAAATTCATGAATTATGACCAATTGATTTTCTTTTCAGTTTTGCATTTATTTATGTAATTGTTTTTTGAGGCAGAGTGTCACTCTGTAGTTCAGGCTGACCTGGACTCACTATGTAGCCCAGGCTGGCCTCAAACTCACAGTAATCCTCCTGCCTCAGTCTCTAGTGCTGGGATTACAGGTGTGCACCACCACATCTGACTTATCCCAGTTTTTTTTTGATAGGATCTCACTATCGGGTTGGCCTTGAACTTATTATGTAGCCCCAGCTGGACTTGAACTCACAACAATCCTCCTGCCTCAGTCTCTGAGTGCTGGGATTACAAGTGTGCACCAACCTGCCAATTGTACTGTGGAACATTTTGGACAAAGGCTTTATGAACATTTATGAGAAGAGGTTTTAAGCAATATATTTACTATGTCTTAACAGTTCTCAAAGCCCTTTCATATGTCATCTCATTGAATTCCATAAGATATAATTTTAAAATAACCTTAACATTTCCTCCCAAATAAATCTTCCTATTTTTTCTACTGTTAATATTTTCTTATATTTTCAGATTTTTCTTCTGCTAATATATTTTAAAATGGAACATTTCTGTCAACCTTTTCTATGCACCTGGATTTTCTTTTAATTTATATATTTAACATTTTAGTATTTTTATTTAATATGCTTATTATGGCATAATAAAAGCAGAAAATCAACCTTTAACAATTGGACAACTGGTGATTATTTCATTTCTGGCAGTGTGAAGCTTTATTTACTGAGACCCCTATTAATGAATATTTAATTTTCTTTTTTAAGATAATTTTCACAACAATCCAGCGAGCAACTTTATACATATATATGCACATATTCTTAGTTGTATTTATTAGAATGTTTTTAGAAGTGGAACTGTGTTAATATATTGAAAAAGGCATAGAATCAGGAGTGTGACATTGGTGATGATGAATGTACATTTTAAGACCATGTCACTGAAAAATTACCTTTTAGAAAGGTTATATTACTTTACACACCTGACTGTAATATATGTGAGTGACATTAGGCCTGATATTCTTATACTACTTAGATTTATCTCTTTGTTTTCACTGACCATGAATTTTTAAGGCTCCAACCAAACCATGGTTTTTTTTCTTTCTGTTTGTTTGACTTTCTGCTTGTCACAATGCTGCACCTGCCTCCATTACTTCACTCACGTTTACTCAGTTCAAATTTACCTCTCTCTAAAAATTCCTTAGGCCAATTAGCACCAAATCTCTCATTTTACAATTTGACATGGCTCTATGTTGCATTTAATTGCATCACATACGCATGTCTTAGTCATTTAACCAGCTTGTAAAGAACACTGAAGCCCAACGCTGAACACCCACGATGTCTCACTAACATTGGTTGACTCCAAAATTATGAGAATAAGGTGGATGTGATGTTTTTTCTTGATCGTCATACAGTGAGCAGAGGACAAAGAAAGGAAGATACAAAACATTAAAAGCACTCTGTCAAAGGAATTAGAGTACTAGGAGGACAGGTTAGGGATTTGGGGAGCTAGGGAAGGCTTCACGGGGAAGGGATCCTCTGAGAAGAAGTTCTAAGTAGTGAAAGAGAGCAAGTGCAGACAGAAAAGTCTGGGTATTGCCAACATTTGTGCATGTGTAATATGTCAGGAAACATGTCTATGCCAGGGATATGATGGGAGAGAACATGAACTGTATACATTGTGGAGTAGCAAGAAATGAACTTCCAGAGAGAGGCAGAGAGCATGGTGCTGCAAGGACTGTGTAAGTGTGGTTAAGACATTTAAGCTTCGTCCTGATGGTATTAGGAGTGCAGAGAGTAGACTGACTGAAGCAAAGAATGGTGCAAGGCTATGCTACGCTTCCTTTGTGCACCACAGTACCAAGCATGGCGCTAGTCTTCATCTTGTGTGCACATCCATGTGTGTATGGATTTCAAATGATCACTTTGTAAATGATTTATTAAGGATTATTGGACCTGCCATTTAATTTTCTTAGTCTCTTAATTAATGGAACAACTATATTTATAATTATCCTAGTATAGGATTTAAAATAGTGGAGACATAAATGAAGCATGAAGCATATTTATTTAGTAAAAATGTGTCTGAAGTGCTAGGGAATTTTTAAAATTTTTTTCTATTTGAATTTTATCTGAGTATGTTAATGAGGCATTTGTGCCCTGCCATTTGTACATTGAGCTTATTTAATGAGACTGTGATATGTAGGGTGCTTTATTTAATAATTTGACTTTCTTAGGGGACTTTTTACTTTGTTGTACAGGAGATTGGTGAATAATGTTAGGTAGATAGAACAGACCTTTCTCTGATAAAGTATATTTTTGTCAGAAAATGAAATATTTTGTTTTACAAAGAGAGAAAGTGTTGTTTATGATATAATTTTAAGTTTTAGAAATTTAACTATAACTTTTAATATAAAACTTTAGGTTCTGAAAATTTAACAGTAATAACAATAGACACCTCTGAATTTGCTTTCCTACATGGAGATTCCTGCTCAATTTAAGAACTCACTGTTTAGCAATGATGCTTAAAATCACTTTTATTTGCTGCTTTACTCATATTTCAACCAATAAAATGTTTTGTTATTTACAGGGACAGCTAAGTTTTTGTGTGTGTGTGTGTGTGTGTGTGTGTGTGTGTGTGTGTGTACAGAGATGCTAATAGCAAATTTTCTGGCTAGCTTTCCTTAGTTATAGAATTATTTACTACATTGACAATATTTTTGTAACTGAAATTACTCAGAAAAGACAATCATTAAGTTCAAACTGATGTATTACAATTTCAAGAAAATTGCATTGGCTTTCTTCAAAGAACTTTATGAAAAGTCTTAAGAAGTCTCACCATAACCATAAGATATTTGCTTCTTACTGTATGAATGGAGAAGCAAGTTAAATGATTTTCTTGAAGCCAAAGGAAATGGGTATATGAGTCCTGATACTATGGAAAATTATTACTTCTTAGAAAATCTCCTAGGACTTTGCTCAGCCCACTGGTCCTGACCTAGCCCCTCTTTCTGCATTTAGAATGTGCCTACAGCACAGATGGCTTGTCTAAGACTATCAGGTTGTTTTCAAAGGACCTGTTCTTTACTGATCAGTCTCCAGACTTTCAGCAACCTGACATACTAACAAATTCTAATGATTGCCCACTCACTTTTTTGGGAACACAGATTTTTGAAATGCTTCTCATTTTGGGGGAGGGGGGAAGGCAGTGGATATCATTCAATGTTAAATATACTTATATAGTTATAAACCAGGGATTGCCATCTGATATTAGCATTAAAAAAGAAAACCCATGGTTATCCACTGGAATTTAAATATTAGAGAAGTTCACTGATTTATGTTTACCCAAATGAACTAAAGTGTTAAATTAGAAGGGCTAAGTTTTCTGATTATAAATAGGAATATTAATTTATTGCTAAATCTTCGAGGAAAATAATTCTCACTACATTTATTTATTTGGAAATTTGTAGTATTTTATTTACTTAGTGTTCTTTGCCATCTCTAAGGACTCATGCAGGAAAAATACTTCATTTTTTCCAAACATTTTATAAGTATTGTTGTGTATAGAGAAAAATGGAGAAAAATGAGCCATTTAATGCTTGAGTTACATTAATAATCATTACCAGCAGAGCCTAACCCGGCAACTCTGACAGTAACAGTCTTCAGCGAGAATCTATGTCTTGGATAAAATGTGCAAGTCTACCTCTCATACCCCCTAATGATTCTTGCATGACTAATACGCAGTGACATTTAAGGAGCAGTCATCTAAAACCGTTCATATTCATTTTGAAAATATTCATCTGTGGCATATTCGCCAGCAAAAAATGCAGCTGAAAAACCATTAACCCCTTTTTCATTGGTGTTCAGAGAACGTTACAGAGGTTTGTGCTTTCTGATCACATTTTGCTCACCTGACCAACAGGAAACCAAGTAATATAGATGAAGGAGTTTAAAATATAATTAAAGACATCATTAGAAATGCACTGTGCAAAGTGATGAGGAGCTTTGGGGAAGTATGTAAAATGTGGATCTCAGAATTTTAAAAAATAAATAAATAAAATAGCCCAAGGAAGACATCTAGAAAAGTGACTAGAATAACAATGTGGTGACAGCATTTAGAAGGAAGGAGTCTTCGGAGCTAACTGGATAGCCGCATGATGCACGTTCACACAGAACGATGGAAAATGTCCGAAGTGCTTGTGTGAGTTCAGATGGCAATTACTGGTCTCTTTGTGAAAGTCTTCGAGTTCTTTTACAGCAGTCCATTTGGAATGATATTATGAGAGAAATTGCCCCACTTGACTTCGCTGATACTAGCGATGCACCTTTTCAAATTTCCAAGTCTGTGTACTGAGTAGTTCGTCCTGTTCTTCTTTCTGTGAACATAATATATGTGCGTGCAAGGTTCTTGTCTACCTACCTGATTCTATTTTTAACTCTCCATCCTGATTTCTAGGATTGCAGGGGTTGGGGGTAAATGGTATGCAACTTTGTCTTTACCTCCTGACAGGGACTTTTTCAGCATCCCTGCCAGATATTACAAATTTCCTTTTGATGATAAGGAAACTCATTAGTTTTCAAACAGTCCACCATATCCTTTCTTTTGGTCAATTGATTGATACAATGTTCTCACATATATTTACTTTAATTATGTAATTTCTGTAGTTTCCAGCAAATTTAGTTACCTATTCAAATACTGCTTCTTTCATGTAATGTTTCTACCCAACGTGCACGCCAACTTTTGAACTGAAGTACCATTATTTTACTATATGTTTATCTCCTGCACTTGGCCTTGATTGTCTAATCTCAGTGCTTTGCACAATGCTTGAGGCAGCTTAGGAAATCAGCATGCTTTGTTGAGCAGATGAATAAATATCTTTCCTTGGTATGATCAAAATTATTTCTATAGCTGGCCTCTTGCCTCCAGCTGGGTCTGGATTGAAGGCAACTACTGTATGAGACTGTAACCTGCCCAAACTATAATCACACCAGAAACCTACTTCTCACACTAGGTTTCCTAAGACTTGTTCTGCTCTGTCCCATTTATAATATGGTGACATCTGTACAGGAGGTTTAAGTGCCAGATGACCAGAGATACTACTCTCTAGCACCAGTTTCAGGCCTTGCAAGAATTTAATATTCTATAGACACATTCAGGACCCATTGAAATGTTAAGGAAGATTTACAAAATATCAAGAGATATTTTATTTCTATATTGTAATCTTTGTGTTTAAATATGTGTACTTTCAAAATGGATTTTTCAAGTATCCATTTTTCACTTTCTTTTAGAATACCTCTTAGTATTAATCACTAGGCCCATACAAAAGAATATGAAATGGTGTTCTGCATGTCAATGGAATTTTTTCAGACATTGAAACAATAAATGATGTGAGTTATTTTTGAAGAGCTTTGTATTTAGTGAGATATCTGCAGGATGATGTGGCGATCAATAGTTGTAGTTCAGTAATCAAGAGTCAGGAAAGATTGGAAGATGGAGAACATAATGGAGACAAGCTAAGCTTCTAAAAGTCTAAATATACCTCATGATTAAAAAAACTAAAGGCAGGTGGATGCGAATGAGTGAAAGCAAGAGAATGAACACATGTGCTCAATGACAAAATGTAGACTATTCACTTGAAATCTTAAATAAACTTTTGAATTTGAAAAGAGCAAAAGACATGAGATCAAACCTGAAAAGTAACCTAAAGTACAGCAGTTAAAACCAAGAATTTGGTGCTATGAATAAAGTAAAAAGCAGCTGGGAGGGGGGAAACAAATGAAGGGGAAGGAGAATTAGTCACAGATGTGAGTACTTAGAGAATTCAATACTTGTTGATTTGCTGTTTGAAATGATGGTAGATTCACAGGTTGAGCAATCAGTATTAGGTCTCAGAATCACAGAGGAAGAAAGAGAGTTGATTCTAGAACAGTGGTTCTACATTTTGGTTACACATTAGGATCACCTATATTAACTTTCCCAGGCCCAAGATCCAACAACACCTGATACCTACGGTTTAAAGGAGAAGTCATCTGATTTGGCTCATGACTTTGGGGATTCAGTTCATGGTAGGATGACACCAAGACAGAAACATCGTGGTGGAAGTCTATGGTAAAGCAAAAATGCTTAATTCACAGTAGCTGGGAAGCAGAGCCGAGAAAGCGTGCCGGAGAGCATCTGGTGAGGGACGATATATAGTACTGGAGGCCAAGCCTTCATGGCTCACCCAGGCACACTCCCAAGTGTGCACTGGAAATCTGTTAGGCATTTCTTAATCAAATGAAGTAGACATATCATGATTAATGATCAGATCTGCATACCTCTATAAAGAACTGATGCCTGGGTCACACTGCCAGAGGCTGTAATTTAATTATTTTTGTGTGTGGCTGGTGTGCTGGGTTTCAAAAGCTCTCTAGCTACTTATAACATGCAGCCAAGTTTGACTATCACTGCTCTAGAATTATAGGTCAACAATATTTTAGAAAAAAAGCTGAAGAATATAGTGTGAATTCTGTACCTTGTCAGAGTTCCAGGTGTACCTGAGTGAAAAACATGTAAGACTTTATACGGAAGGAAGTAAAAAATTAGAATTAGGAGATGTTACTTAGAATTGGACCAGAAGATGATATCCTTTTTACAGGTAAATGATGAAAAGAATGAAGAATGAAATAGTTAAAGGAAAAAGAAAGTGGCAGTGAAAGCAGAAGCGTCAGGCAATCTCAAGTAAGGTTCATCTGTCTGCTTTTACTGAGTACTTACTATGCCTTTCCACCAAGCTTGCTATTATGGTTGTAGTAGTAAACAGTAAAGTCACAGTAACTGACCTCACAATCTGTAATTTGGTGAAATAGAAAGAGAGAGGAGAGAAGAAAGAAAGATATGTACTTTGAAAAAATTGTGAATGTGGTAAATGACATGTAAAACTTAATGAAATACAATAAATGGGCTTTACAGATAGAATTGTACATCAAAGAAATCACAGGCTGAACTAAAAATGTTTATGACTCTTTGGGTCCCTAAATATCTCAGATTAGGAAGGAGGCTCAGTGCCTGAAGGTCTGTGGGGGGCATTTTCTCCAGTGACCATTTTAGAAGTATTAGGTTGAATGGTGAAAGAGAAAGTTCCTCCCTATGAGCAGAGCCAAAGTCATGGAGACTGATAGATTAAGGAATTCATTTTTAGGAGAAGACTCCATGCCTAGACAAACAATATTCTCCCTGGACATTGGAACAGAGTAGTGCACCTCTAATCCCAGGTACTCAGGACGCTAATGTTACAGGCAACTGAGTTAGTATAGGCAGTTAGACAGGGCTAGGTCCTCAAAGGAGCCAGTATAGAAGTTCAGATATTTTACAACTGTCGGAGAGACAGACACCTCCTGCTGTGGGCCAGGACTCAAGACAAAAGATCAAACAAACGCACCCATATCCTAAGGATTGATATACTAAATAGTTCTCTATCACCCTGAGGAAGTCAGCAGTCAGCATCCTGCCCCGCTTTAGGAAGAGTTATTGTTGTTAAGCATCCCTGTTTACTACATGATTCGTCTCCCCATTTGTCCTTGATTTAATCAATTGTACCTGAGCAATTAATCTTATTGGTTAACCGTAGTTATGTCCCGCCTTATGCCCACCTTGCAAATTCCCATTTTTCCAGCCTTGGACCCATCTAATCTCATGGTTTTACTCTATAAAAGTCCCTAGAAATGACAGAGTCTTTGGCAACTCTCTGGGGACCCCTTTTGTCCCTCAGACAGAAGCTTTTTTTCTCTCAATAAATATATTCTGTTCTTACCCTCCATTGTTCCTAAAATTCATTCTTCGACTTTAGAGAACACGAATTCATGCCCAACATATAATAGGTTGGGAGTTTCATTTCTCTATATCACTAAGATGGGAGGACCATTAGTTGGTGGCCTCAAGTTGGGCAGTGTAGGAAGACCCCATCTCAAAAAACAAAAAAACAAACAAAAACAAAACAAAACAAAACAAAATAACCATTCTACATTTTCCATTCTCCATTCTGAAGTGGAATTTCATAATTACTATGGCACTGACTATTTTGTCTTCTCCTTCTATTCTTTATTCTAAGAGTTCATTGTGGTTTTCCTGACCCTATTCTATTTTATTCAGGATGTATGTGGTAAAGATTAGCATTTTCTTAATATCATATGTTTTGTACTATGGGAAGACACATTCAGGTGAGAGCATATTACGTATCAGGAGATCCTGGCCTTTGAACTTGATCCCATGGCCATATCTAATGTTGCATTGCCTCCATGGGGTGAGGATAAATAGTGGTTCTGTGGGAAAGATGTTGAATGGAATGTCTGAGGATAAAGGAAAGCCTCAGAACTCATTGACATCAAATGCCAAGTATGTTTAATTCTCCTTGGTCACTCAGATTTGATGATTGTTTGATGTAGCAGTATTACATAATCTATCTTGCCTGATTTTAGAAGCTGTAACATAGAACTAATAAGAGATATTGGTGGCCATAATGGGGAAAGAGCAGTAAAAATAGAGGAAAAAAATTTAAGTCAAGCTGTATGTTAGGGATAAATAATAGAGGATTTGTCGAATGTGTGGATATGTAGAGGGAAGGAAAAACAGAATCAAGAATGATGCTCAGGTTTCGTAGTGGAGCTGTGTATTGAGATTAGAAACAATAAAGCAAGAGGGACAATAAAGGTTTAGCTTTGGATATATTGACACTGGGATGTATGCAAAATACCCAACTAAATTTGCTAATAGTTAATTGGATATATGAGTTTGCATTCATAGTTAAGATTCTTGCATGTAACTTGAATTTCTGGGAGACAATCATACAGGATTTATTTTCAGAATGCATACCATCCTGAAAGGAAGATGGACCAGGACTGAGCATTAAGAATGGTCAATATTTATAGACGATATTTGGGAGAGACAGTGCCTGTAAAAGAGACTGACAAGGGGAGGAAAGGCACGTAGAAGGAAAAACTTAGTGTAGAGTCCTGCATTCAGAGGAAGAACAGGCCAGTTAATTTGATTAACGCTTTGGAGAGGTTGAAAATAGTGAGTGGGGGCTGAAAGCACACTCAAGTGAGTTGTAGAGGGAAAAGTACATGAAAATACGTGGGCAGCACCACTAACGCCTCTTTTAAAGAATTTGGCTGTGAAGGAGTGAACAGAAAATTTAGGGACTGAGGGTTTTTTTTTTTTTTGATTGATGATACTGCAGCTTTGTAAAGACAATGGATGCAGTAGAAAGGAGCAAATTGCTGACGCAGAAGGAGGAATTGATGGAAGCATGCAGTGTGATTGAAATACAGAGTGAATATTGAAATTTTAAAAATTGTTACCATACAAAACACATTGCCATTAAACACCCTCAAAGTATTTCCCCAAGATTGTAACACACTTGCAGCCATGGTTCTTGCCACTTTCTGAACCTGTTCGGGAAGTCTTCTTTTGTGAGTCTCATTAAGAAGTGTGAAAAATCTGGTGGTTGAGATATCTCAGCTTGGAGAGCTTTAGACTCAAGAAGGGTGGGGAAAGAAAATACAGTAGTTATTGCTGGTGTGTGCCAGCCAATAGGAGGGCATGCTCTGAAAAGCATTTGGCATATCCTCATCTACTTCATTCACCAGTCTGGTACCGTGCAACTTTTAGCTCTTCTCAAAGTCAAAATGAACATGAAATCATACATTCTGAATCATTTTAGGATATCGAAGTAGCCATGACAGTACAACTAAAGACACATTAAAAGAGCTCCCACAACTGCTTCAGAAAGTGGCAAGAACAATGGTATAAGTATGTTTGAAGCCAGGGGAGTATTCTGAGTGAGATTAATGACAATATGTCTTTTACTATAATCATTTTTTAAAAATTAAACATTCATCATAGTCTTCAATCATGCCTTTTAGTAAAGTCTTTGAGAAGGTGAGAGACGAGATTGGGAACCTGAGTACATAAGAAAGAATTAGATTTTATAGGAAAAGTGAAAAAGGGGGGGAAAGAAAAACAGGTGAAGACTCTGGTAGGTTTATAAGTTTAGGACAGAGAATGTAAAACAGATCATTGACTTTTGTATTTTCCAAGCAATGATGTGAGACTTTTATTCTAGACTGAGGATAAAGCCTATATAAAATAGTTCTTGGTGAGTTGGAAAGTAATACTACTTGTGGAAAACAGTAGAATTGCCAGTCAGTAGTGAGCATGTACTCAAGGTTTGAATGTGAAATCAGACAAGGAGGTTAAGTCATTGTTCTTTACGTATGCCCAAGTACTTAAGCATAGGCATAGATATGCCATTTCATCCATATGATTGGTGGTTGGAGAAAGGAGTAAGAGAGTTGAGGATATTTGTGGGACAATGAATAAAACACAAGAGAACTGACAGAAGGTGAAGAAGGTAGAACCATTATGAGGTATGAGTTTTCATTGTGGCTGGGGGAATAGGTTAGTGGGGGCACTTGAGAGATTGGATCAAAGGAATGGAATGTTTGAAACTGAGTTTCATAAATACTGTAGGTTCTGTTGGTGACAAGTAGGGGAAGGGATTGGGTGGCTGAGGCAGGGAACAAATGGCTGGAGATAAGGAAGTTAAAGAGTTGAGTAGCCACAGTACTCATAGCTATGGCAAATGGTGGTTGATGCCTCTGAAAATGATGCTAGAGCTTGTAGTCTAGGGAAAATTGTGAGACAGTAGTTAAATATTCCAATAAGCAGGTGTTTGACAGGTGATTCTAACCAGCATGGAGTTAGGGTGATACACCTGATTAGCAGGAGCTCAAGGCTTAGTTTTCCAAGCTTTTATTTCTATTAGTACACATATGCAGTGCATAAGGATTACATTCATCAAGGGCAGTTGAAATATGTGCCTAACACATCTTAATTCAAGGGCAAGATAGGTGATCCATAACAAAAACAGCAGCTCTGTATTCTGCCTCAAGGCAAGGCAGAGTGGGAATAGCGATACAAAAGAACTTTTTCCTCAAAGGGATTCCAGGGCAGGGGGTATGCATATTCCTTTTAAAACTTTCCAGGAAGAGGAGAATTTGCTGATTCTAGAGTGGTGCTCCAGGGGCCCTAGTGGTAGTGCTTGGAGAGCTGAGGACAGCAGCTAGGGAGCTGGGTCAGTGCAGGGACTTTGTGGGGTGATAAAGTACATGATGATGTCTAACTGGGGAGAAAAATCTCATGGCACAGGCATTTGAATAGAATCTTTTCCAGAGGTCATCTATTATATCTGCATTCTGGTTCTACACTTGCTTTCCTCATCAATTTTCTGACCTTAATTTGTCATCCATCGCTCTTGTATCTTCTTTTGTTTTAGAAAGTAGAGTGTACCCATATGGCGTTTCTTACCCACACTAGATGTCACTGTTGCTTGCCTCCTAATTTCAATCCTATAGCTTATTCAGTATGATTGTTCAGTGTGGCAGTGATCACCCCGGGCCACCCTTTGCCTTACCCACACAAAGAGACACACATAAGATTTAATGAGACTAGTGCTTATAAAATCACCGAAGTGTTAAATAGCTTAGGGTTGAACAGATCTTTTTATGTATGTATTCTAGAAAGCTGATTATTTAGTTTTTTTCCCCCTGCATTTAGGAATTAAAAGACTGAGCAAGAACTCAGACTGGAATTCTTTGCAGAAAACACATCTACTTCCTCCTGTGCAAACATGGCATTATACACTTAAATTTGAACTTGGTTAATGAACTGCCTCCTCACCCTCTGTTGTGGGGAGGAAGAAGCATGATGTGAAAGTACTTAGTTGCCTCCAACACCTTGACTTGTGGTGAGTGAATTTCCTAGCCTGAGACTAGGTCTGGTGTTACCAACTGAGGTTTTATCTAGGGCCATAGCCCCAGATACTATCTTTCCTCCTGAAGTTTGAGAGACCCTGGCAACAAAGGAGAGGCTGCACAGCTATCTGGGAAATTGGCAGAAGTTACAAACATTCAGTTCATTTTATTCACAGAAGCAAAAGTTGTTTGTAACTGTTAAGTTGCTTTTCTTTTTTCCTGGCAGAATCCTATTCAGTCAAGGGGGAGAACTTTCAGAAAAAGGGGTTGTGATGGGGGTAGTAAAATCCATTATCTTTTTAGGTTAAAAGAAAAACAGACTTATCATTCTTTCAGCCCACCAGTCAGGTAACAAATACTTATTGCGCGACCACCATATGTCAAGTATTGTTTGAGGTACTAGGGATACACTGATAAATAAGGTTGAACTGTCTCTGCTTGTAGAGCCCAACTATGTTGCAGGGATGTGAGAGACAGAAATAATTATGCCTTCTCAGAAGACAGCTCTGCAGAAAATCAAACTGGAATGCAGTATAGAGAGTGCTTGGGTGGTAGTGACATCTAAACTGGCACCAGGATGACAGGATGTGGCAAAGAGATGGTCTGAGGAAAGAGGACAATTCATTACAGGGAAACTGGACACAGAGGTCCCATGTCAGAAAATCCTTGGCTTGTGCACAAAAGTGGAAGCGTGCTGGACAAGCAGGCCCAGGAGCAAGAGCAGAAGATCTGAAGTGAGGGTTCAGAGGTAGAAGAAGAAGTACAGAGTATGGGGGTGTTATGCTTCACATTTTCCGGGGTTAGATTTTGCTCACAGTGTAGGGGCAAGTGACTAAAGTTTTGAGGAGCAGTGAGGTGATTTGATTTATGTTTTAAGCAGATCTTGCAGAAGAAAGAGAGAGAGAGAGAGGGAGAAAGAGAGAATCAGGAAGGAAGGAGGAGGGATGGAAGGAAAGAAAGAAACAAAGAAAGAAAGAAACAAACAAAGAAAATAGGTGGGAGCCAGAGAGGAGGGCAGGGAGAGCGGTTAAAAAGCACTGGCACCTTGTTGGGGGATTATGCTGGGTTTGGCCAGGTTGCTGAAGGTGAAGATTTGAGATCATTCCTTTAACAATGAGCAGCCCCTTATAGTCTGTGACTTAAAGTTTCAGGATTTTTCATCATCCAATTACTAGTCTAAAGTGAGGAGGTAAGACCACAGACTAGGGAAGCAGAAAGACATGGGGACCTCATCTTAAAGGGGCAGGGGCAAGTTCAGTAGTATTTCCTTAATCACTAAATTCATCATCTAAATCAAACAGCATGCTAGAGCAAACTTACTCGGATTATTCTCAGAATGGAGATGAGGGCTGTTTTTGTCCTTTACTCATTAAACACAGCAGAGGCTAGAAAACAACAATGCCAGCAGCACAGCACCTGGAGTTCCCAAAGGACTGTGGCACAGGGAAAGTATAGACTCTTTTAGTAAAATTCCTGTGGGGCCAGCAGAGAGAGAGGATGCTAATTTGAGCTATGCTAACCTTTCCAACATAAATTTCAGGAACTCTGTGTGGGAATCTAGGGAGAGCAGGAGGGAGGTTGATATCTATGCATGTGCACACCCCCACACACGTCACCGTGTAATGGACTGAACTGGCAGATGAGCTGCTGTCTTTTATAAACTTAATTCTGTATCAGTGCTGCACTCACAGATTGTATCGGTACTCCAGTTATTGCTCTTATGGGCCCTGCAAGGCTAAATGATATTATTATAACATTTTACAGAGGAGAAACATAAGATGTAGAATGGTTAAAAAAATCATGTGACTGGTCGGTGGAAAATATGAACAGGAACTCTAATATGTGACTTTAATGGTTATGCTATATTGTTTTCCAAAGTCTTTTGCTAATTTTATATTTTAAAATTACATTTCTATTTATACAACCCTTTGTCACTAAGTCTTTGTTGTGCTTATTATGTGATATGACGTAACACTATCACCACAGTAACTTTTACTAGTTATGTTTACCTTAGTCTCTTCTAAAGCACCATTTTATCTGGTGAATGCTTAAAATTATCAAGGTTTTCATAATACAAATAGACATGTGAAAAAGAGGTTATATTCCATAACTGTTCTTCTTTTTGTACTCAGAACAAAACACACTGGGGCAGGGCTGACAACACCTTTCAATAAGGAAGCTGTCCATGTACCAGTCAGGGTTCCTTGTTGCAACTATCAGATGCTGATTCTCATTAACTTCGGCAAAAGAGAGATTTGCTGGCAGTGCACCAGGAAGCTCTCTGTTTGCTGAGGAGCCTACAGGCCCTGTGGCCTGGGAAGGATACACACAGGGTCAGCAGTAAGAACCACAGTGAAGGTCATGCTGCCAGAACACCTGGTAAGGACACCCCTCCAGGCTCTGATGCTACCACACAACCCTGGCTCCCACCCTGGTAGGTGCCTGTTGGAATCCATTCAATTCTCCTTGCTTCTTTCTGTCACTCGTGCACAATTCAGAGTGGCAGGCAGCATCATCATTTTGGCCAGACCTGAGTCAGTGATAAGTGGAGATTCCAAGTGGAATGGAATTCCAGATGCTGTACAGTCAAAGAAACGACAGATGTCTACACTGTACAAATAAAATATTTTTAGGCATTGAATATTTATATATAAATCTTGAAAAGGCAACACAGTAATAGAAAGAAATTACTTTCTTATAGCATAGACTTCAATGACCTCAGAATAGCTGGAGAGTCATCACTTACTCTCCATTTTCACACAGATGATCTCGCCAGTCATTTGGTTTTGCGTTGAGAATTCCAATATGACATTTGGCTGTTATTGGAACAAAGACTGAGCTTGTGTCCTCTTTCCATTTATTTCATTTATTTCTGATAGGCTTTGTGGGAATAGTTGTCTCTAATCCAAGCCATCAGAAAGCCTTTTACATGTTCCTTCTGGCAATGTCTAATTTTCACTGTGCTTGGAGTAATCAGTTTGCATTTTTTTTGTACTGAGCTCATTCAAAAGCAGCTCCTCTCCCCAAAAGAATATTATGTTTTTGAATTTTATTGTTCTACTTAGAGATTAAGCATTTGTATCACCATATTCAAAACATACTCTGCCAAACTGTTAGTACTACAATAAAATTGATGTGGCAAAGTTATTTCGTGCAGCAATTATGGTGTTTGCTCTCTAGCTTTAAAAGTAGAAATCAGAGGATTTGCAAGGGATCATATGCGATCTTTAATATAGCATGTTGCTTTTATTAAGCTGGGAATTTATGATCATATGATGGAAGGATAGTCAAATTGGGCTAGCCAAATTGGATCTATTAAAATGAATAAAACAGTGTTATTAAAAATAGAGCTAAAATAAAATTAGCAGTGCTAAATGTTATGGAAACTGTAACTGCCAGCATAAAGCATAAAGGAAATATAATATAATATAATATAATATAATATAATATAATATAATATAATATATAATGCAATATAATATAAATATATATATAAGCAACTTGAATCTATCAACCATTAATCTTGTCCCAGCAAGGACTACTCAGTATAGTGCTGATGTTGTGAGGTTTCATTATAAATCATTTATGCCTTACTCACTTCCAAATTTCATGAAATATTATCCAAGATCCCTCTATCTTCATAATACCTTCCCCCAACACATACATAACACAAAATTCAATTTGAGTTTGTAGGTCTGAAACTAAAGAATCAGCCTAAAACATTTTCTTTGAAAAAGGATCAAATTACAGTAAAATTAGAAAAAAATACAGTATTAATGTATACATAAACATAAATAGAAGATTTAAGCAAAGTAGTTATCTATGTATATTTTAGAAAAACATATTCAAAAGACAGTTAAATGTAAAATATTTTACACTTTACATACAGTTATTATTGGTGCTTAGCATTAGGTAAATCTCCTATTTTGACTATTTCTTGTGTGCTAAGTACTGTGCAAAACATTTCACATACTTTGTTCAGTTTAATCTTTTAATAGCCCTATGAGGTAAGCTCCATCTTATAGTTAGGAAAACGTGTTAGCAGGCTGAGATAAGAATGTGATGTTGCCTCAGAAAGGTTTCTTTTTCATAGTATATTTTGCCCTTAACCTAGAGACTGTTCGTTTTTCTTTAGCCTTTTTTTCATGTTGCTTCTAATTCACTATAGGAATGAGTAACTTCCTTTATTTTAACCTGCATGCAATCTTAATTACTAGAATTGATAAAAAATTCATGCTATTACCAGGAAATTTTCTTGATTGGTTTGCTTAAAAAAGAAATAACCAAAAAATTCAGTTCATGGAAAAACATTATTAATTTACCTGTTATAAATATTCTTAAAGTAAAAAGGATATTTTGATAGAGGTATTATCTGTCTTGCTCATAAAGCTTGAGAAACAAATGCACAGGACAAGTAGATTATATCTGATACATATGATTGTATACTTAAGCCATTACAGGATCTGGGCTGAAATTGCTACAGGGACTTTTTATTGTACTATGTTGTATCACATACATTCTGATATTGTTTGAGGACATTACATTACATCATATTACATTATTAAATTAAATGTTTGAAAATGTTTTGAGCAGATGAGATAATCTTGCCAAGAAAGAAAGGCTGTATGAGAAAGTTCAGCACTTAGAGGAGATATCTGTATTTAAAATTGAATGTGAACAATTGAAGTCACTCTTTTCCTATTTCAAATGCTTCACTAGGCATAAAAGTATCTGCATTACATAATAATAGCAACACTTGAAATTTTATTTTTAGTTGAGGTAAAGCCTATCTGATGAAACTTTTCTTGTGTATATTAATATTGTTGGGTGTATTTCTTTGTTTTAGCAACTGATTATATATTGTATTTTGTTGTGTGGAAGTACTATTTTCGGTCGTACAAATTAAGAGGAACATATATGTATGAGAACATCATGGAATTTTATATGAGATCATATTGGTTTCAATTTGAAAACGTTTATAGCCCACATAATATGTGTTTGTGTATGCATGATATAGTACAGCGATATAATAACAAAAGCAAAATTATCATCGTCTTAGAGTAAGTACCCATGAAATGGAGTGCTCAGATTTTCCATTTAATTAGTGCTTTGTTGTTGCTCATGATAATGTCAACTGTAAAAATACTGTCAGAACAGTAGAATAAGACGTCTACCCAATCTGATGCTACAGAAAGTTTCCTTAGATACCTGAACCATGTCTTGAAAGAGCGAAAGTGGAGATTTTTCTTATCAACAAAGAGACTTATTATAGTTACATTCAATTCACTATTATTACTCTGCAAAAAATTAAGGATGAATATTTTGTTTCATTTACTAACTCTTTGTTCACATTTTAAGTAAAACATTTTACCCAGGCACAGTTGAGTTAGTCTCTTACTTACAGAAGCACAAACAACTAATAACTCAGTCATATTCATTTTTTGGATCTAGTGTACATACCTTGTTTGAGAGCGTAAGGTATGCATTACAGAGAAGAGAGGTTTTTTGTGTAATTTTATAAAACAGAACTTGAAAGTGGTTATCAGAGAACTAGGTCAGAGGAGTAGGAATTGGAGGAAGACACTGGCCAAAACATTTCTGACAGTTTTGCCCCTTAACATTCCTTTATTTTTCCAACTTCATTCACTGTAGGTATCCAGTGTATTTCTCAGTATCTCCACTTCTTCTTTATGCATTATGTTCTGTGGTATTCTTATTTCATCTGAGGTAATTTAAAGTCTTAAATTCATTTATCCAACTTTCAAAGTTGCTGATGCTTGTTAAATGGCCTGATTCTAGCAAGGAAAAGAAACCCAGTGTCTTAGACATAATACCTACAACTGTAAGGAGAAAAGGTGTATTTTGGTCCACAGATTGTACAGACTTCAGTCCATAGTCAGCTGGCTCCAAGACAAGACAAGTTGGCAGAAGGATATGTCAGAGGACAGCTTCCTAATGGCATGGTAGTCAGGAAGCAGGGAGAGATCAAAGGAGGAAGAAGGCAGATACACTCTTCCAGGGCACAACCCCAGTGGCCCATCTTCTCTCAACATCATGTTTAGCTATAAACTCATCAATGAACTAATCCACTATGAAAATCCCTCCTCCATGATTCTGTCACCTCCCCAAAGCCCACCGATGACACATGAGGTATTGGGAGAACGTCTAGCTATAAACCCGAACATTCAGGTAACACTTATTTCTTTCTCTTTTCTGCTTTTCATATTTTCCACAAAATCACTTTCTTTTTAAAATTTTCTTCAGACTTCAACTTTTTATTTTAGTCAAGTCAGAATCAACACAGCACATGCAGTGCTGCTACCATCTAAAACTAATACAGTAAGCAATTAAACTTACAGTGACTTCAGGTCCAGTGTTTACATTCAGCAAGTTACACCTATTATTTATTGAAAACATTGCTGGCTGATAATAAAACTGAATGTAAAAGTCACTGATTATGGCAATGAAAATGCTTCTAAAATGGTATGATGCATCCACATTCTCAAAGTTTCTCTGAATTTTGTTTAGTTACAAGTTTGGCTTGGTTTCCAATGATTGTCTGGCATATTTGCAGTCTTCAAACATGTGGTTATCTTTTTAAAATTTTCTATTTTACTATAATACAAGTAGATATTAGTAAAATTTTCTTATATAAAAATAAAAAAATTCATTAAAATTAGAGACTAACAGTAGTTAACACACTGTATCATAATCTTTTTTCTTTTGTTCCTTTTTTTCTTTGATTTTTTGAGATGAGGTCTTGCAATGTAGTGCAGGCTAACCTTCATCTCAATTATATAGCCTACATTATCCTCATACTCAGAGCGATCTTCCTGCCTCGTCTCCCAAGTGCTGGGATTACAGGTGTGCATCACCACGCCTGGCTCGTAATCTTAAAATAATGGCCAATATGTTACTCAGAGTAAAAGCCATAGACAAAAATGACTTACAAAGAAGTAACAAAGAGTACCACAAAACTTTCTTTTCAATGAACTAAGAGAAACTACTAGTATAAATGAAACAAATTAGCATATATACTAAAATATCTTTGAAACAGTGGTGTGGTAGATTAACTCATGGTCAATTTGTAATACCCAGCTGAGCTAAATCAGAGCGGTGCTGGGTGTGGAGGTCCCACCTGAGGATTGTTGCCAACAGCTTAAAGGATGGAGGGGAAGATGGTGTGCTGCTGATTCTCCTGGAGAAGCTTGTCACGCTGGTTTTCCTGATATGAACTTGACTGTTCTCATCATCAGAGCAACTTGTGTTCTTACTTTAGCTGAGGATGGCTGTGGTTCTCTTTGGGGGAGCTCTTGTCCTTACCTTGAGCATTGCTTCCTGTCCAGTGTGGACCTCTTATCCTGGTGGCACAGATCCTTCACCCTGCTGGCAGAGATTTTCTAGCTTCCATCAATGATCTTTGGGCACTCCCAGTGCAGATCCTTGGTATAGACTTCCGTGAGACATCATCATGGACTCTAGGCCTCCAACTGAACTTACACAGGACATTGCCATGTGCTCTAGTTCTTCAGCTGCACTCATACAGGACATTGCCATGGGATCCAAACCCTCAGCTGGATTCTTTGGGTCTCTAGTGTGTGGACAGATTTCCTGCACTCTCCTGCATTTGACTCTTCGGGTGAATATTATAAAATATTCCTATAAATTATGTGTCCTGTATTAAATCTACTGCCTTGTAAACCCTGACTACAACAAGTGGAATAATTGGGGAATTATTTGAACTTCTCCCTACTTCTTATCTACCTTCTATTTTGCCCCTCACCCACACACATATTGAGTTTCTCATATAAGAGAAAATGTAATATTTAAGCTTGTGCATCTAACTTATTTCACTTAGCATTATGTTGCATCCATTTGCCTACAAATGGCTCAAGTTTCTCTCTCTTTATGGCAGGGTAGTACTCCATTGTGCACAAATGCCATAATTTCTTTATCAATTCACCCATTGATGGACATATAAACAGTCTGATTCATGTATATCTTCCAGAGTGCATTCTAGTGATGATCTCTTGATAAGGAAAAGAGACAAGTTTTTACTGTATGGCAATGCCTTGTTTTATCCTTTTCTTATAAGAATATTTTTACTTGATGAAGAATTCTGCACTGATTTTTGTTTCTCAATACATTAAGCTAATTTCACTTGAACTGGCTTTCACTGGTGCCACTGTAAAGTCTTCTGTCTGTATAACTGTCGTTTCTTCAAAATTAAATCTATATTTTCCTTTTGTTTTCACATATTCTTTTATCTTATTTTTCTGTAGTTTTCTAGTGACTTAGGTAGGTAATGAAATTAAATCTTAGGGTTAAATTTTAAGGAATACTTTGAGATGTAGGCTTAAGTTAAGTTTATGCAGAGAAGGTCTGTATTTTCTTCTGCTATTTCATTCCAGAAGCATTATAAATACTTTTCGATCTTTTTGTTGCTGGATATTGAATACAGGGCTTCTTGCATGCTAGCCAAATGTTCTATGATGGACTTATGTCAACAATACTCCATTTCTACATTCAGATTTTCAGATTAAATAGGTAATATGAGCTCAGGTTAAAACTATTTGAGGCTTAAATCGTGGTCACAAACTATCAGTGGTGTTCCCTTTACCAGAACCATAGAAATTCTCTTTGAAGTTCCTTTTTGAGAGGGAGTTTACTGAGAAGAATTATTTCAAACTCACTCTCACCTTTCTACTGAGATACTAGCCCTCTGAGGTTCAATTTTATGGGAGTTCTTTTCATATTCCACAAGTTGAAAGACCCTAACCCTCTATTACTGCAGATTCTGGTGCCATAAAAATACAGGTAGGATTGTGTCAGCATTTGGCAAAAATTCACATACTAAAAACTGAGTTTAATGCTTCCTGTATTTTTTATATTCACTCAGTATTTCTTATGTTCTTGTCAACTCATAGTTAAATTTTAAATTTAAAAAAAGATATTTATCTAACATTTTGTTCTTTTGTTCCCCATGAGTCTCAATCAGGGTACTTAGTTTGGAAAGAGAATTGGCAATGTAATGACTGTTGGAAAACTTAATGTAAGTATCTCAGAGAATTAGTAAGTGGTTTAAATCAGATGGTTTAATAGGCTAAGGAGGAAGTAGGAAGTGAGGTTGCCTGGTGGTCTATCTCTATGCCTGTCCCTGTCTCTTTCCTTCTTTATCGTGACTACATAGTTCACATCTCCATTCTCCACTAAGATGGAAGCCACAGTATCGACAATCTTAACCTTTATTACAGATTTCAACACTATAGGTTTTAGAAAGCCCATTGATCACAAATTTTATTCTGTCAAGGTACAACAACAAGTAGTGATTTTTATGGTTAATCAATGTCATTGATTAGGGGAATTGTGCAATATTTTCCCCAACATCCCACTTTTTCCTTTATTCATTTAATGCCTTTTAATGCATTGTGAGCTCATAACCAGTATTGGGTCTCTTTAAGCTAAACTGGCCTTTTTGGAAGCAGTTCTTCCTCCGACAAGAGATGCCATTTCCAGATATGTGGATTCAGCATAGCTGAATGGAACAGGCAGCGCAGCAGGAGCAGCAGCAAACCGTAAAATCCACAATTTGAAAGTGTCAGGATCAGTATTTCATGGGCCTATCCGGTTACTCTAAAATCAGATCAACTGGGAACATACTTTCCAGCCAAATTTTGACAGGTGCAGCTACTGCCACGGCTCTGCTGTTCTTTCTCTAATCTGCCCATCTGCTCCCAGGATTCCTCTGTTTCCCTTTGAAATGTTTTTTGGTTTCTTTAGCCTCAAACGCTGTACTTTGTCTTGTAAGAGAAAGTCCATGTGAATAAGTTGAAGTAGACAGGAACAGAGCTATTATATGTAATTAGAGTAGTAAAGGCAGCCAATCTGAATAATTCTATCTTGCAAATTGGTTTTCTTGTCCATATTAGTTTAATTATCCAATATTCTCTGAATTTATTGGGACTTCGCTCTGTGTTCATAAGCAATAAGATAGCAAAATTAAGTTGTTAGTGATGGATGAAAATATTTATCTAGGTTCATTCATACAAAAATTTTTCATGAGCATTTTCTAAGTACTATTTTTTTCTACCTGGTAGTGAACAACAACATATTTTTTTGTTCAAAGAACTTATAAAAACAATATCTATTAGTGACATTATTATTAAATTTTGTTTTGAAATATTTTGTGGAATTTTTAGTAAAGATCAGAAGAAATAATTGTCACATTGCTGGTTATTTTTGTATGTCTTGTAGGCTAAACTAGAAATAACCCACAGACTACAAAAAGAGGAAATATCTTGAATTTGGCTAATGGGCTAGAATTTTCTAATCCTTGCCTCAGTGTAATAATAATCTCATTTTTCAGAAGGCATAGACTAGGACACTGAGTCAGAGTAGCAGAGCTTTGTACATATTTTCATCATTCTTTCTTTTATTTCACAAGAATCTATGTAGGTTTTCTTTTCTCTAGTGTGCAGGTTTCTAGGAAAGGCAAAAATTACAGTTGGGTAGAAAATTGAAGTTAAGAATTTCCAGGATGCAAGTATATTGCTTGAGATGTAATTATGTGGCTGGTATTTTCCCACCTCACTGACTGATTAGCATGATTTCATCCTTGATCCTGAAAATAATAATAAAATGGATCAGATATGTCTCTCACTCCTTTTTTTTTCTTGTTAAACATACTCTCTTCAATTCTTAGATTTCTCATTCTTGCTAATATCCTGGGAAAGCCATACCCAAAGAGATACAATATAATTATACTGAATTATTGGCAAATGGTGAGGCTACTTTAATCTTCTCAAGGATATACATTTTGGCTAGGGATAAAGCCCTATGCCAAGTGTTTACTCTTTTGTTGCTATCTCAGTCATCTAGGAGTAATGCAAGTGAATAGAGTGTTTTTGAAGTTTTGATAAACAGATTGTCATCATTTCTCCCTGTCCATGAAGCTGATTTCAAGCCAATGCTTCAGAATTATAAAATATCACTCAGTGTACTGTTGAAGTCTTTCCCATCATTTTGTAGCTTTTTATTTGTTTTAATCACTAAAAGAAAGTAAAACCTTAACAGTTGCATACGTAAGTTTCTGAATGAATGTATGTAGTCCCTGACTACAATGATTTGATTTGGAATTTTTAAAAATTAGTCTTGATGCTAAAGTGTTTTACACTCCTTTGAACCAATATTTTCAATTTCGATGTTTTTCTAGGCTACTGATATCTAGGGTGATGGTCTCTCATGATGCTGGGCAGTAGTAGCAACCACTCAGCTGTGATCCCAGTCAGCTATGCCATGAGGAGGATGAACAACTGATATTATGTTTTCCAGGAATTGTTGGCTATTGTATTTTATGTCTAAAGGCACCCATCTGTGCCTCCTCATTCCAGTGTATTAAATTGATTTACAATAATTTAACTTACCATGGTTTTGTTGGACTATAACCTTATCTTAAGTTAATAAGCATGTGAAATAGTATGCATTTTAGTTTGCATCATATTTGTCAGGTAGTTTTGTATCATAGTACTGGGAATTTGTATTTATGAAATAAATTCAATGAAACAGCACCCAAAAAAGACAGGGCTATCAATGATTAACATATTGTCCTAGAAATATGTCCTAGACATGTAAACATCCTCTGTCACATCAGGAACAGGAGTAATATATAAAAATATGTTGACAAAAGATTGCATGTGTATGAATGTATACACTTACACATGCTTTTTATGTGTAGAAAAATGGCAGTGTATCAATTATATATTGGTGATAAACAAATCATGCCAAAACTTTATAAATTGATAATTCTTTGAATTTAACTAGGTTCAGCTGTTGGTTCTTTTGTTGAGTTTACCTGGATCACTCTGGGTCTGCAGCAATCTTTGGCTTAGCTGGAGCTGGAGGTCCATAGTAGATAACTTCAGACTCCTGGGTTATTGGTTAAGAAGCCTTAGTTCTCCAGTATGACAGCTTGAGTTTCTCACAGGTTGGTAGTATTCTAAAAAATCATTCTTCAATATGATAGAATGTGTCATGTTTCTGCTTTTATCACACAACAGATAGATTTATGTCTGGTTTCACAACATTATGTAGCTGATTTAAAGAACTATTATGTTCAACATTCCATGCTATAATTTAAATAATTACAATTGTTTCCAAAGATAAGACATTTCATGAAGGGGGTGCACATATTGAAGCTACGTTATAGTTCAGGGGCAACATCATCAATGCTTTACAGCATTTAAGAACATTTTGTTTAAAGAACATGAATTTTAACTACCAATTTTTGCACTTGCTGTCTTGGGCAAATCCTAAATCTCTCTAAGTCTCAATTTCTTCAGCTAATATAATCGACAGTAAGAGTTTGAAAGACTTCATATAGCACAAAAATAATTCTGTTATTGTCAGGCACATATTAAACCCTGAAAAATATTGTCTACTGTTGCTGCTTAATAATAGTAGAGAAAATTTTCCCTGTGTATTTTTCTTAGATCCCTTAATGACTTTTCATCTAAATTTCTGTTAAATCAACTTTGCCTCACTAATTTAAAAATTAAATTATTATGTTATATGTAGGCATCACTACCACAAAAGAGAATAGAAAAGATTCATGCTTGACCCCATCTAACGGATCAGCTAATTTGCATACATTTAATTCCCCTGAAATGAATATATTCATTCCCTTCTGAGATATATTTGTATTACGTGAGAATCACAAAATTTCATAGATATTGCTACATTGCTATTCTTTTCCATTGTACCCTTGTAAAGCCCAATATAGCAGAGTTAACAGGAACAACTGAAGATTTGGGATCAGGGAGATGTCTATGGTAGTCCTACCAGTGTCTCTCACAATTATCATACTCTGAGTTTCAGTGTTACCTTTGTAGAATGGGAGTGACAATACAACTTTAGAAGTGGTTGTAAGAATTCAAAGGGATAATGTTTATACATTGCTCAGCCCGTGTGTAGCCTGAGTGAATAGGATCCTTTATAATAAATTTAAAGGTACTTTGGTAGGGTTATATGGATTCATTATCTAATCACAGTCTTAAAAAAACAAGTTATATGACACCTTGGTGTGTAAGAATATTTCTGCTGCCAAGGCTATCATTGTAAGTTTTAATCAAAGATTCCAGATAACTGTGATTACTTTGCATTTCTATGTCAAGATTGCCTCAGGACATATCCAAGAACAAATAACCTACTGTCAGATGAAAATATGGAAACAGACTTGGAACCCTGTCATGCAGCTAGCTCACCATGACTGCCTCTGAAATACTGTAAAGCTACTCAGAAAACCATAAAAGACAGAAGGAAACATCAGGGAATAGTTATAGAAAATAATCAAGAAAAGATAAATTAGCTTTTGAAACTTTCTATAATAATTTTCAATTTCCATGCCCTTTCTCATGAATACATTGCTTTTAGAATTCTGGGTAAAACTACATAAAATAAGACAAATATTTAAGTGCTAATTGAATAAAATGCTATTCCTTTCCCTACCCTAAAGACATTGCCTGATTATGTTCATCCTTTGTGAAAGTGATACTAGCTTTTCATAATCTTCAGATTAGTATTTAGTAAATGTTCTCCTCATCCAACCAATGATGTCCTAGTAGACTGATAATTAAAGATCTTTCCAAAAAAAAATTCAGGAGGATCACTGTAGAACTGGACATTATACCTAACCAGCCTGCTTTAATTTGAGTTTCTGGATTTCCTTTTGGTTCAAGGTAGCTGATCTGAACATACAGTTTGTAGGAATCAGTACCTTGCGGATAAAGATTGAGCAAAGATAGGACTCAGAAAAGAACTGAAGGCAAGTACGTAGGCCTGGTATTGACACAAAAGACCAGATTTCTAGAGGCTACAAGAAGATAGATAGATAGGCATGATGGCACATGCCTGTAATCCCAGCACTTGGTAGGCTGAGGCAGACAATAGCCATGAGTTTGAGGCCAGCCTTGGCTATAAAGTGAATTCAAGGCCAGCCTGAACTGCATAGCAAAACTGTTTTAAAAAGATAAAAAAAAAAAAGAAAGGAAGTAAAAAGAAAAAACTCAGAAGATAGATGATTAACATTGAACATGCTGAGTGCATTATTATGTAACATGTTAGACTATTGCATGCAATAGGATATTAAAAAAAAAAGGAGAGAATGGCAAGGGAGTTGGAGAGTGTCAGGAAAAAGGGGACAGGTTATATAATTAGGTAGTATATTTAGGGAAGGCTTCATCGCAGAAGCAAGTGGAGTCAAAAGAGGTGAAGAAACCAACCGTACAAATATCCAGGAGCAAAGGGTCCAGGAGGAAAGAGCAATAAGTACAAAGACCAAAGGAGAGTGTGGTGAGCAAGTTCAGGTACCAGCAAAAAGGACAGTGTGGCTGGCATAGAGTGAGTTGAGGTGAATGGTAGTAGAAAGTGTCAGAGGGCCAACTGGGAGCTGTATCACGTAGGTATTCGTGGATGGTTATAAAGGATTTTACTGGGTGTGAGACAGACACTGCAGACTTTTGAAGAAAGTGACTTTGCATCACTAAGATTTTTAAAAATCCATCTAGCTAATAAATTGGTAATAATCTGAGGAGATAGAGTAGAGGAAACAAAGGCAAAAGCTCATAAAATAGTTAGAAGGTGACTCAGATCAGGATGCTAACAGTGGAGAGGGGCAGAGGTGTTGTGTCCTGAATATATTTTGAACATAAAACCAAGATTTCCTAGCAGAAATTAGCAAGGACTTTTGGCCTGTCAGCTTCATTTTAGTGTTGTTCATTACCGAGCCCAAGTTTCTAACAATCAGCTGAACAAACAATTATAATCCTTCCCAGCTGCTCAAGGTAGCATGCTGAGTCATTTGATAATGCATTTGACCTTCCAGGCAGGCTGGATGGAGGCAGAAGGAACAGGACGAACTAGAATACTGATGTCCTCTCGTAAGGTAACTCCGATGTCCTCTTGTAAGTGCATACTCCAAGCAGTGAAAGAAGATTCTTATAGGCAGGTGATGGATCTGTCTGCTGCTGGGGAAGACTCATAGAAATGTGAATATGAGCTGTGGTTCAGGGTGCTTTGTTTCCTCTGAAGCCTTTTTAAAAAATACCTACTTCAATGAATAGGGACTTATTCTTTCTATATCAGTACTTTAGGTTATAATTCAACAGATCACTTACCCAGATTTTAAATTTGGTTTTTGCCTACCACAGCCCTGAAGTTTTAATGTTTTAAATCTTTAGTATTTTCAGAAGAACTGTATGGATATTTGTTCCCTTAAGCATATAAACTTGTCATTAACACTTTAATTTCTTTAATGCCACTGGAAGAAGACTTCAACAGGTCTTGACTTTCTCACAATTTCTTTGTTGCACTGTGGCTTCCACATCTTGACCTTAAGTCTACAGGCATATCCTTAAGGCCAATTTTCATTTTTGTGTTTTTGAGTCTCAAGCAATAAAATTAAGTCTACTTTAAAATAAAAATAAATTTATTGGAAGATAGGTCATAGAATCAATGGAAAGCCTGAAGAATTAAATTTAGAAATATGAATTAGTCGTTTTCCTCTTGCTGTAACAAAATACTTGACAAGATACACATATACAAATTAAAAGAGGAGACGTTTCAATCCATGGTCATCTGGGTCCAAGGCAGAAACATCATCGTGTAAGATCAAGTAGAAGAAAACTACTCACCTCATAGTGAGGCAGAGGAAAAAGGGAAAGCTACAGAGAAATCTATCCTTCAATGTCATGCCCCAGTGAACTGTACTTGCTCCAAAACACAACTCTGTAGTAGAGGTTAGTTTCCTCTATGTCCAGGGCCTTAGAAAAGTCTAATATCTGAACATACAAGACTCTTGGTGGGCATTTTAGATTTAAAGGTGACTAGGAGTAGATCATGCCACACAACAACCTGTTTAAATTCTGCTGAAAGCTTCCCAATCTCTGCTCAATGGAGCTGTCAGAGCTATAGTCTGGGCCGCTATACCAAACTCCTGTCCCCGGATGTTTATATTACCCTGGCAAGAATTCCAGTTCCTAGTGGGAATATGCAGTTGGATGATCTTCAGTTGTATATTCGGTTTGGCTCTCCAAGTTTAAGGAATAAGTTTCTGGGCACTTCAGCCTGTTTAATCAGAAGTACAGTGTTCCTTCGTAATACAGTATAGGAGATTTTTTCCCTTCAGGACAAAATGTTTGGATGTTGAATAGTAAATCATAATACAGCAGTACAACTGGAAACATTAACCTTACTGTTTCCATATAACTTGCATTTGTCCTAATGGAATAACTCAGATAGTTTTTTACTTAAATTGTTATTACTATTGAATAGGAAATTCTTATGAACTGAACCTCCAAATCTGTATGTTGAAATCCTGTCAGTCTAGTACTATAAGGAGATGGGTTTTTTGGAGGATAATTAATTCAAGAGGGTAGAGTACTGTTGAGTGGAATTAATACTTTATAAAGGAACCCCAGAGAGCTCTAGTGCTCTTTACACCATGTGAAGATATGAGAACTCAAGTCTGCAATTTGGACGAGGAACCTTATGAGAATCTAAATATTCTGACACCTGGATCTGTCTTCCAATCTCCAGAATTGTGAGAAATTTCTTTTACCTATAAACTATCCAGTTTATGTAACTGTTGTAGCAGTCATAAAGGTAAAAGTTTATTTTTTCCTTAAAAATAATTTGTATTGCTTCTTTACCATTTATCATGTTTTCCCTCTTTTCTCCAACTTTTATTTCCTCTTGTGCATAAGCACCCATTTTTTCTTTTCCCTTCTTTATTGATTCTTTTCTTATTGATTTTATACTCCATTTTCCTACTTATCTAATATATCATGTATATATCATTTTTTCATAACCACTTATTGCATAAAACTTGCTGGTGAAGATCTAAACAAAGTCACAAAGGTTTTGTTTATTTTCAGTGCCACCTGATTTCTAACCCTTCTCCCGAAATTCCTTATCACATCATCATCACCTCACTTTCAGCTTTTCTACCATTTCTTGGGTATCTCAGGTTCCATGTATGTCAAAGAAAGCAATAGACCTCAGTAACACAATGTAGAAGTTTGGCCCACAATGTGTCCCATCAAATGTAACTGCTGGTATCAATCATATAAATGATAATACTTACTTTATTACATTGTTAAAAATTTAAATAATTTATTATTTGTGTTGTAATCAGTGTCTGTGACAGGTTAAGCACAGTATTAGATGCAGTCAAGCTAGTATTATTTTTCTTGTAATTGTTACTATTACTATTTCCTGCATTGAAGCATATCTTCTCTTTGTCCTTTAATTTCCAAACCATTTTGTATGATTTCTAAAGAGTGAAGATGATGAAGTCAGTATAGTGTATTCATTATTTCAATGATTTAAAATCTAATTTCAAGCCAGGAAAGAGATCTCTATTTTGACATTAGAGGTTTAATTTAATTTTTTTATTTTTACTGGTACATGCTTGCAATATATAATGATTACATACAAAGTGGAGAATTGGTCCATGTATGTCACATATCTTAATTCTTTTTACTTTCCCTTCCCCTCCCACTTTTACTCTTTTCCTCCATATCTTGGTTCTCTTCCCATTTCAAAAATCTATCATCCTATTTCCTATTGTTTGTCTTTTTTTGGGCTTTAATTTATTTATACTTTGGGTTTCTTTTTTTATTTTAAAGAGAAAAAGATCAGAAAAATCAAGAAGCAAACAAACAGTTAAAAAACAACAACAAAAGCAAAATGATGGCAACAACAACAAAAAACAATGGCGATATAGTATTTCAAAACAAGACGATAGGGATTTAACCATGGTTCTTATATTGCATGTTGTTGTTGGCAAAGTGATAGTTCTGGCTACCAGACACAGGCATACAAGATTGATCAAACCATATTATTTTCCTTTGAACAATTTCTTTGCCTATTACTATATCTATTGTAACTTTTGGATCTTATTTATTCTTTCAGTTCTTTACACTAGTGAGACAGTATACTGTTTACACATACAAGTCTGACTTATTTCACTTATGAGTATGGTTTGTAGTTGCATCCATTTACCTATAAAAGCATTGAGATTATACTTCTTTATGGCTGAGTAGCATTGCATTGTATAAAAATACAACAGCTTTTTTTTTTATCCATTCCTGTTAATGAGCATTTGGGTTGTTTCAAAGATATAACTACTACAAATTGTGCTGCCGTAAACATGGGTGCATGTATATCATTGTGGTATAATGTTTTCAGTTCTTCTGGGAAAAATACCCAGAAGGGATATAGCTGGGTCAAATGGAACCTGTAATCCTAGTTTCTTTTTTAGCAGTCTTCATACTGATTTTCACAGTGTTTACACCAGTCTACACTCCCACCAACAATAGAGAAGCATTTCTTTTTTCCCACAGCCCTGCCAGCATTTGTTGTTGGTTAATCCTTGATGTTAGCCATTCTTTATGTAGTGTGATGATATCTCAGTGTTGTTTTAATTTGCATTTCTCAAATGACCAATGATGTTAAACATTTTCTCATATATTTATTTTCCATTTGTATTTCTTTATCTGAGAATTGCTTATTCATCTCAGATGCCCATTTTTGGATTGGGTCTTTAAATTTGGGAGGCTTGATTTTTTTCAGTTCTTCATACATTCTAGATAAAAGTTCTTTGCCTGAGGGATAGTTGACAGTTTAGTGCTTCTGTCTTAATATTTATATCTTGGATCCATTTTGACTTTAGTTTAGTGCATGGTGTTAGGCATGGGTCAAGTTTAAGTGTTCAACATATAGAAAGCCAGTTTTTCCAACACCGTTTACTAAAGAGGCTATCTTTCTTCCAGTGAACATGTTTGGCCCCTTTGTCAAAGACAAGATGGCTGAGTGTGTTTGTGGTTATGTCTGTATTTACTATACTGTTCAGTTGATCCTCAAGTCTGTTTTTCTGCCAGTACCATGCTGATTTTATTATAGCAGCTTCATAGTATAATGTGAAGTCTAGGATTTTGATGCCTCCTGCCTTGCCTTTGTTGCCCAGGCTTGCCTTGGCCATTCTAGGTCTCTTATGGTTCCATATGAATATTAGGAATGTTTTTCTAGATCTGTGAGGTATGATAATAGTATTTTGATCAGGATTGCATTAAATCTGTATAACAATTTTGGGAGTGTGGCCATTTTCACAATGCTGCTGCTTCTTATTCATCAACAAGGACTATCTTTCCGTTTTCTGAATTCTTTATCAATTTTTTTTCAGAGTACTGTAATTTTCAAAGTATAAATCTTTTACTTCCTTTGTTAGGTTGATTCCTAAGTATTTCATTTTTTTTTTGATGCTTTTGTGAAGAGTGTGGTTTCCCTGATTTCTCTCTCAGTGAGTTTGCTGTTTGTGTATAGGAATGCTATCGACTTTTGAGCATTGACTTTGTATCCAGCTACACTGCTGAATTTGTTTATTAAGTCTAGAAATCTGTTGATGGAGTTTTTGGGGACTTCCCTGAAGAGTAACATATCATCTGTGACTAATAATTATTTAACTTCTTCCTTTCTTATCTTTATTCTATTTATTTCTCTCTCTTGTCTAATTGCTCTGGCTAATATTACCAAAACTATATGGAATAGGAGTAGTGTTAGTGGAAAACCTTGTCCTGTTCCTGATTTTACAGTGAAAGGTTTCAGTTTCTGTACATTTAGTATGATGTTGACTTTTGGTTTGGCATACCTGGCTTTTATCAGATTGAGATAAAGACCATCTATTCTGATTTTCTCTAGCAGTTTCATTGTGAATGAGTACTGTACTTTAACAAAAGCTTCTTCTGCATCTCTTGGGATGATCTTGGGATTTTTGCCTTTGGCTCTGTTAATATGGTGCATTACATTTATTGATTTACATATGTTGAACCATCCCTGCATTCCTGGGATGAATTCTTGACAATTGGCTGCATTCTTTTGCTAGTATTTTATTGAGAATTTTTGCTTCCGTGTTCATTAGAGAGGTTACTCTGTAATTTTATTTTATTTTTTTTGGTTGGATCTTTCTGTAGTTTTGGTATTAAGGTAATATCTGCCTCCCAGAATTAATTATGGAAAATTGCTTCCCTTTCAATTTCATTAAAGAGTTTGAGGAGTATTGGTATTAAATCATCTCTCAATTTCTTGTAGAATTCAGTCATGAATCCATCAGAACCTCGACTTTTTTTGTGGGTAAGTTTTTCATTATGTTTTCAATTTCATTACCTGATACTGTTCATAAGTTTTATATCTTCTTTATCCAACTTTGGTGATTCATATATTTTTAGGAATCTGTCCATTTCTTCTGTTTTTTCAATCCTATGAGAGTAAGGTTTTCAGAGTTGGTATTGAAGATTTTCTGTATTTCAGTAGGATCTGTAGTGATTTCACCCTTTTCATTACTTATTGTGTGAATTTGAGTTTTTCTTTCCTTTTTCTGATAAGGTTGGCTGGGCTTCATCAGTTTTATTTATTCTTTCAAATAACCTACTATTTGATTCATTAATTCTTTGTATTGTTTTCTTAGTCTCAATTGCATTAATTTCTGCTCTGATCTTTATAATTTTCTCTCTTCTCTGGGGTTTGGGCTTGATTTGTTCTTGTTTTCTAGAAGTTTGAGGAGCAGCATTAGGTTGTTTATTTGTACTCTTTCTGTTTTCCTCATATAAGAATTCACTGCTATAAATATCTCTCTGTGGACTGCTTTCATTGTATCCCACAGGTTCCAGTAAGTTGTGTTTACATTTTTCTTTCATTGTATATATTCTTAAATTTCTTCTTAAATTTCCTGTGTGAACCATTGGTTATTCAGGAGGGTATTACTTAATTTGCATGGACTTTTTATGGTTTCTTTTGTCATTAATTTCAAATTTCTTGAAACTATGGTCAGATAATATACATGGGATACTTTCAATTTCTTTGACTTTACTTAAGCATGTTCTATGGGATAGTATATGGTGTATTTTAGAGAATGTCCCGTTTGCAGCTGAGAAGAATGTGTATTCTGATATTGTTGGGTGGAACACTGTTCAAGTCTAGTAAGTCCATTTATTCACAACTTTGACTCAGTCCTGTTATTTCTTTGCTGATTTTTTTGTGTAGTAGATTTGTCTCTTTGTGACAATGAGCTGTTAAGGTCACCTGTTATAATTGTATTATTGATTATTTGAGTTTTTCATGTCAATGAATATTTGTCTTACATAGTTGGATGCTTTCATATTTGATTCATATATACTTATAATTGTTATCCCTTTCTCTTGAAAATTTCCCCTAACAAGTATGTAGTGACCTTCTTTATCTCTTTTGATCATTCTTGTTTTGAAGTTCACATTGTCTGCAAACAGAATAGCTACCCCTGCTTTTTTCTGAGTTCCTGTCATGTGGAGTACTGTTTTCCATCCTTTGACTTTTAATCCATGAATTTCCTCTTGATCTAAATGTGTTTCTTGTATACAGTATATTGTTGGATTTTGTTTCTTAATCCACTCTGCCTGTCTGTTTCTTTTGATTGGTGAATTGAGGACATTTATGTTAATGGTTACAACTCATAGGTATTAACTTATCGTTGTCATGCCATCTTTCCCTACTTTTCCCCTCTGTTTAATTCCTTTTCCTGCTTGTTGGTTTCTTTCTGTTGTTGCTCTTGGAATTGTGATGATTTTCATCAGTTTCTAGAATGTCTTTCAGTAAACCTTTGTAGGCTTGGTTGAGTGTTCTTAGTTGTGGAAGTATCTTATTTTTCCATTGATTTTGAAAGACAGTTTTGCAGGGCAGATCAATCTGGGTTGTGAATTGTTTTCTTTCAGTACATGAAATACTTCACTCCATGTTCTTCTTGACTTGATGGTTTGTGTTGAGAAGTCTGCCATGTTTCTTACAGGCTTTTCTTTATAGGTGATCTTTTTCTTTTCTCTGGCAGCTTTTAATGTTCTGTTAGATTTATTTTGGTTATGACTAATCTGAGTTCTATATGCCTTACTTATTTCTATCTCTGGTTCATCTTGCATGTTTGGGAAATTTCCTGCTATTACTTCTGCAAATAGTTATTTTCTGTCATTTGTGTTGTCCCATTTTTTGTTTACTCCTGTCAATCTTGTATTGTTTCTCTTTGCATCATTTTGCAGCTATTGAATTATTTCCTAATTCCTTATTATTTTAAGAGATCTTTCCTTTCATGATCACTAGCCATAGTCCTGTCTTCAAGGTTTTAGAGTCTGTCTTCAATTTCATTTATGTGGTTTTGCCAGCTTTCAATGGAATTTTTGATTTCCTGCATATCTACTTGAATTTGTTTCATGTATTCTAATTGTTTCCTGTATTGTTCATTCAAGGTTTCCATTATTTTCCTATGCTCCTCTATTTCTTTTATCTATGTCTTCTTCGTATATACTCATGAATTCTTTCATTGTGTTTATCATTTCTGTTTTTACCTGAAAGATTATTTCTGATATGATTTCCTTTACAGCTTTCTGGAGCTGTTTCTTTACTTTCATTGCTATCATTTCAGAAATTTCAGGTGTACGATTTCTCATTTCATCCATGTCTATGTCTTCCATACTAGATCTGGATGGCCTGCAAGTTTAAGATTTCATTTTGCTATTATGCTTTGGCATTTTCCTGTGTTTCTCCCAGTCAGCTGGATGTCAATTCCTAGTTGCTTCCTGCACTGACAGCCTGTGCAGCGGTGGACCTCACTGAGGGTTGCCAGTATCTGCAGGTCTCTGGACCTAGACTCCTGGTCCCTTAGGGTTTCAGAGATGGTTCCTGGGTCTGGGAAGATCACTGTCTGTAGCTTCTCAGTCCCCACGAGGCTCACCTATGTTTCCTGGGTGTGGGTAGGTCACTGGGTTCAGCTTTCCAGTGCCTGTGGGCTTCACTGTGGGTTCCTGGATGACTGTGAATTACTAGGTGCAGATTCCTTCTGGTCCCTGTAAGCCTCAGAGATGGTTCCCAGGTGTGGGTGGGTGCTGGGTGCAGACTCCCAGTCCTTGTAGGCCTCACCAATGGTTCCCAGATAACTGCCCATCCCTGGGTGCAGACTCCTCATGCCCACGGGCCTCAGAGATGGTTTCCAGGTGTCATTCTGGGTTTCCTATATAACAGAAACCATATGATATTTATATTCGTAGTCAGATTTATTTCACTTAACATTATGGTCTCAAGATACATTCATTTTCCTGCAAATGACTCAAATTTATCCTTCTTTATAGTAGAGTAGTACTCCACCATGATTAAATACATTTTCTGTATCTATTAATTTGTAGATAGATGTATAGCTTGCTTTAAGAATTTAGGTATAAATTGTACTGCTATAAACATACATATGAATGTATCACTATAATGCAATGTGAAGTTTATAAAGCTGCTTAACTGAAATAGTTGTTAATATTTTTTCTTTTTAACAAGGAAATTGGCCTTTAAACCCTTTGATACTCAGAATAGGTGACCACCTCAAACTTAATATGAAGCTTTTCTTTCTTAATTGGATATTTCATGTAGTCAAGTATCTTCCCTACCCCCAGACTACAATGTTATTTTGAAAAATTTCAAACATCCTGAATAGTTGAATGAATTTAGGATAAATACACATATTTCTTTTATAAAATCTTAGAAATATACTGCAACTTTTCCATTATGTGTAGCATGAGATTTAGTTATTGTAGGTGTTACGGCTTATATTTAGATGTCCTTCCCCCAATCCTCATGTGTTCATAGGTGGGGCTGGTGATTGGATCTAGGGTATGTGATGCTGGAAATAAAGATGTGATGCTTGGATTAATTCATGGTATGGTGCTAGGATTAAGGCTGCCCATTTTGGGTGTGAGTGCTAAGGGAGGGTAACCTGGATGGGATATAAGAGACAGAAGATGGTTACTTCTTGTTGCTTGTCACTTGATGCTTTTGCTGCCATCCACCTCCTGGCTTCCCTACCATTCAATCCTCTGTTATGCCCTTCTGCCATGCCAGCCTTCTTTGGCACCAGTCAACTCTGAACTGAAAGTTCTATCAACTGTGAGCCAAAACAAATCTTTCCTCCTTTAATTTTGAGTGTCAATTATTTAGTCTCAGCAACGAGAAAAGTAACTAAGATAGTAGAGAAGAAAAGAACATGGGCTTCACCTGCAGATGATTGAGTTTCCTGTTACAGAGCTCTAGAGTTGACTTCACAAACTTCTTGAATTTAGTTTCTTTATGTGAAAGATTTAAAAAACAATATTGACACTGGACTGTTGCTATGAAGTTTGAATGACATGAGTTAAGTGTATAATAGACACTTGATAAATGTTTCTTTTTACCTTTTATGAATTTTTTTATATTATGTATTGTTTTTAAAATTTTTTTTTTCCTGCACCGGGGATTGAACTCACAACATCACATCTGTCAGACAGGTGCTTAAGTCACTGAGCCAAACTCCTGGCCCTGGTTTTTGAGGCAGGGTCACACTGTGTAGCTCAGGCCGACCTTGCACTCGCGTTGTAGCCCAAGCCGGCCTCAAACTCACAATGCTCCTCCTACCTCAGCTTCCCGAGTGCTAGGATTAAAGGCGTGTGCAACCACGCCCAGCTGTTTTTAAAATAATTATTCATTAGATTCATGGTCTTTTTTTTAGTAGTTCTATTTTTCAAATCCATAAGAGAAAGGGATGCAACCGTTGTAAATAAGAATGTTGACAACTAGATGTGTGGGCACTTACTGTGAGTCAATTCATATGTTCTATTTGGGTATTTAGATCTTCCTACCATTTCGTGTCAGGATTATTTTTTCAGTTCCAAGAATTGAACTCAAGGTATTGTATATACTTAGGCAGGGCTTTACCACTGCAAGATGCCTGAATCCTAGAAGTAAGGATTTAATGACATAGTAACGTCTTTAATACCTCCCACTTTATTTTCTTAGCATAAAAGTGGCATATTTGCTTTTTTATTCAATTTTAGCACTGAGTATTAACATTTTTATTTTGGATATATTCCTTTTGTTTGTAATTAAAAACTTTTTCTTTTTCTGCTCACATATTTTTTGATTCTGTATGTGTAACCTAGGCCTGTCATATCTGGATTTTCCTCCAATTCCCACTGCTCATTTTTGCCCCATCCATTCTTCTTTGCAGTGTTTCTTGATCTTATTCATGAATTCTACAATCAGGAAGCACTTAAGTTATTTTTCTGCCTGACTCTTTTATTCCATTTGAAAAGATGCATGTCTTTCTTCCATCAATCAAGCTACTGTTTGTGCATTTTTGGATATTTTTCTTACATGTTTTGTAGCATGTGGTGCCGTTATATTTTCTGGCTCCTCAATGTTTGCAAGCTACATTATTTACAAGAATATTTTTACAGTGAAAGTCCCTTTTCTCTTTTTAGTTTTTCATTTGTTATTTATACAGTTTTTATATACTCTTGTATTTACCCAATCCTGCATTAAACTTAGCTAATCTACTTTGAATTCTACTTTTCTCTGCACAAAACATTTCAGAGACAAACAAGTGAATTCAAACAACACTTTAGTAAGGCATCATTATTAAGTTTTTTTAATTTAACTTTTAATAAATTTCTTTAACAATGTCTCACTCTTTGACAAATTCTAATGCATCTGATAGTTTACATTTCCATTTCTCTTTATATATCCTATAAATATTTTAATCAAGAAGTATCAAGTGCACTACATACAGAAATTTGTATCAGTAAATATGACTAAAAAAGAAGTCAACAGACAACTTGTGAACTCTACAGAAGAACATCAATCTATAAAACTCAAAATCAAGAAGCACTGAAAAATATTAGCATAAAGTGCACATCCTAGCCTACTTCTCATCTTCTTAATTTTCTATGTCTTGTCTTTAGGGCAAGACATTTCACAAATGTAATTTTCCTACTTCAAATGCCAGCAACGTTTATATTTAGGACACAATGTATATTAAAGAATCATTAATATAGCGGCATATAAACCTTTTTATGCACTTGTTGAGATTTTTTATAAGTATCCTTTAGTGGTTATTATCTACTCGATCATTTCTGATCAATATAATTGTAAGTCTACATGATTTTCAAGGTTTATAATTTCAAATTAGCTATAAAACTGGATGTGCTTTATTCTGTGTGCCCACCATTTGCCATTTTGAGAATGTACATCCATTTATTTTGCTTCTACTATTTTATTCATGAAGCATAACTTTAGTGGTTCACATGTAAAACCTTTTAATCACAGTTGTTGCCCAAAGATCTTGAAAGGCACAGTAGAAACTGGTCCACCAGTTTCAATTTAATTCTTCAATTCTCCAAGTTTTTGATTCAGTGATATATCATTTTCTAGGAAAAGAAAAATATGTATGTTTCTTTGATGTTAGTCATTTTTACAGTAATTTGGATATTTTTTCAGTCATTTTAGGGTATTTTAAGACTTACATAGACCATAACACCCAACAATATTCCAGTCTAACAATTCACATGATCTTGAGTGCTTTGATCATTGAGAAGTTCCTCACTTCTGGATTTTTGTTATTGTTGTTGTAAAGTGGATTAATTACCTTTAAATGTACTTTACCATTTATCATGACTTCCTCAGCATAGAAGTGAGACTGGTGACAAGCAAGTGGGTTAGTTATCAATCTAATAAGTTTTTACAATCTCATCATATTAGTTCATAGTACCACTAAACGAGTGGTTTACATAATAGAATTTGTCTCTCTCTTCGGGAGAATGGAGGTCCAAATCAAGACATTGGAAGGCCATGTGTACTCTGAAGAGGTCAAGAAAGAATTAGTACCAGGATTTTTTCCTAGTTTCTAAGTTTGTGGCAGCAAACCTCAGTGTTTCCTTACTCTGAGTACAGGTTGTGTCACAAAATTTCCTCTTGTGAGGATACCAGTCAGTTTAGCTGCCCACCTTATTCCACTGTGACCTCATCTTACATAGTTATATCTATAAAGATTCTATTTACAAATAAGTTCACATTTTAAGGTACTGAGGCTTAAAAGCAAACATAGGAATCTTGTGGTGATTAAACTGAATCCATAATACCTGTATCTACACAAGTGAAGCAATGTCCAATGTCAGAAGTACAGACACTAGCTAAGGCCAGCCAAGTCTTTTGATCTATGATTTCTGTGCCATGGCTGAAGACTGCTGCAAAAGTAAGCAAAAGAATGAAGACTTTAGTGTTAGAAGAGATTTCAGGCTTATGTTGTGATCATAACTACTTCTCAAATAAGACATTCTGATTTTTTTTGGTCATTAATGATATTATATCCCTATTTTGTTTCACTTTGAATTAAACTGTTCTTTAAGCAACTACAGAAATAGATCAAATCTTTATGATAAAAGTTTAGTAACACTACTTGTGTTTCAATTTTTTTGTTCCAATACAATGATGAAAAGAATGAATTTATACTTCTAGAAAAGTATTCTGTGTTGAAGTAATTTTCTTTTTCTAAAACTCCTATCTTTCCATGCAATTATTATTATTAGCTTCTGGTCATTAAATCATTTGTCCTTGCTTATTTTCATAGCATATTGTAGATTTTGTCTTTTACTGAAAGTTTTTGATAGGAAAGGGAGTTTAACAAAACTCACATGCTAGATATAAAATGTCAACCAAACTTCTGCTCCTCTGTTTTGGTTGGCATTTCAGTCACTGTGCTTTATGTCACTGATTTATTTTCCTTGCTGCATTTATTCTTGTGACTAGTAGACATTTTTCTGTTTTTTGAAATTCTCCTTGCACATAATATTTAGAAATGGAATTGTTTTTCTATTCATTTTTTATAAGGATAATTAATTTAAAAATTGTCCTTTTTATGTTGATGCTATCTCTTTGAACATTTTTCCTTTCTTTTTCTTTCAGAGTTTTTCCAACTTTGTAGATGTAACTAAACTGCTTTTTGTGACATTGTAACTTCATAGACAGGAATGATTACTCTCTAGGTTAGATCAAAACAGAGGTTTCAGGTAAGCTCTTCTCAGAAGGTAGGCACAAACAGAATTTGTGCTGTTTTAGGTTTGGCTCTCAGGTATCCAGAAAGTCACTGAAGGTCATTTAACGGAAATAGAATCCTCTCTGAAGTGTCACTGCTTCGGTCATTCAATTAAGTTACTCAGGATGTCCACCTGGCAAAGGGAAGCTTTGTATTGCTTCTGTGTGAAACAGAAAAAGTAAATGAAAGATGGCCCACTTAAGGATTCTGATGTTTTTAAAACAAAGACTAAAATGACTAAAATTGGTCTTTAGTCTCCTAGGGGCTCATAATAAGACAAGCTGATACGGTACCCTAGTCCCCTGTGCTATAAAGATTTCTTAAGGACCACATCAAGCAATTATTGATTCTTCCTGATTTTTGGACTGCCCATTTCTCATAGACTTAGAATTCTACTGTGGGTTTCTTTATTTGAGATCCTTACTGGAATTCATACACACACACACACACACACACACACACACACACGTGTGTGTGTGTGTGTGTGTGTGTATATACACATAATTAGAATGTATACATAACATATATGGCTTTAAAAAAAACAAGAATGTATTGAGGAAGACTTTCCACAGTCATGAGGAGGAGAGAACATTCTCACTCTCAAGAAGATATTACCGAAGTGATGGAAGAGGATGTAGAGTAGTGCAACAGGTTTTCACTTGGGAGATATTTCCATGTAATGAAATAGGAAAGAATTTCCTATCTAGAAATGAAGATTTTATTTGCCCCAGAAACTAATTCATCATTTTATCATTTTGCATCAAAGTATGTATTTAAATACTTACTGTTTTATATGATAGGGGTCTGTATAAGATATGATTGGAAAAATTAACTGCTAAGCCTATCTCAAACTGGGTAGGGCAGGGCAGGATGTCGGCACATCCTGATGTAGCAGTTCTGTCCCCAGCTACACGACTTCAAACCAGTGCCTTCAGTTTTTACTATTGAAAGGTTGAGATCAGAAATGGGTCTAAGTTACTCTGGGAAATAGTAATGTGGAAGAAACAAAGAAACATGAAGGTAAAATATAAATGTTTATTTCATACATGTGCTTTAATATTTTGGTTATTCTTTAGACTTTTTTCTTTTAAATGTATGAATGTTGCTTTTATTAGTACATGGTTACATGACATAATAATTATATACATTATAGAAAACTGGTACATGTACATCTTAATTCCTTTTACTTTCCCTTTGTCCCACCCATTTTTACAATTCTTTTCTCTTTGCTAAAGATTGTCTCCCTGTTTCCTATTATCTATCTTTTATTTTGCTCTTTAAATTATTTATACTTCAGGTTTCTCCTATAAGAGAAAATGCGATATTTAAGCATATGTGTCTGATTTATTTCACTTAGCATCAAGGTCATTTTTTAAAATTTAAAGTAAACTTATTTTTCCCCTTTATTCTAAAACACATCATCAAAAGATAGACTTTTAAAATTATTTATGTCTAAGCTACAGTAGATCTTTAAAATTTACTTTTAACTGATAAATAAAAGCAAACATTATACCATGTAATGTTTTCTATACATTTTATAATGTTTAAATCAGATTTAGCATAACAATCTCTTCAAAAACTTATCAATTTTATTGTGGAATCATTCAAAATTCTAGCTTTTTGGAATGTATACTCTATTATTATTTTTATTATCTACAATCACTATAGTATGCAATAGCATACCAGAACATTGTTATTCAATTTATTGATCAGTCCCTATTGATTAACCTTTCGCCATTCCTGTACTCTTTGCTTTTCCCAGCCTCTTATAACCACCATGCTGCTCTCAATTTCTATGAAATAAACTTTTTAAAATTCCATGTATACATAAGATCAAGCAGTATTTTTCTTTGTGAGCCTAACTTATTTCACTTAATATGATGATCTCCAATTTCATCCACATTGTTGTAAATGACCAGATTTCATCATTTTAAATGACTAAGTAGTATTCTGTTGTGTATATATAACATATTTTGTTCATTCACTCACCAGTCGTTGGATGCTTTGGTTGTTTCTATAATTTGGCTATTATGAACAGTGATGCAATTAACATGGGAGTGCAGATGTCACTTCAGAAAACTAATTTTATTTGTTATGAATATACACTCAACAGCGAAATTACTAGATCATACGGCAGATCCCTTTTAAATGTTTTGATGAACTTGATTGTATTTTACAAATTGGCAGTACTAATTTGCAGTCTTACCAATGTTGTACAGGTGTTCCCTCTCTCATCACATCCCTACCAGCACTTGTCTTCTTCATCTTCTCATAATAGTCATTCTTACTGAGCTTTAAAACGTATTTCCCTGGTGGTTAGTGATAAGCACCTTTTCATGTATCTATTAGTCATTTATACATTTTCTTTTGAGAAATATTAACTAGATCTATATCTGGTTGTTAATTGGACCGTTAGTTATTGCGATTTTGCAGTATGTTACATATTCTGAATCTTAATAGTTTTTTGGATATAGTTTACAAATATTTTCTCCTTTCTTTAGGTTGTCTATTTGTTTCCTTGGCTTTTTAGTTTGTTTTATGCTTATTTGTCTATTTCTTACCTGTGCTTTTTGGAGTCCTGTCCAAAATATCCTTGTCTGTTCCAATATCTTGAGGAAAATAGGAATAAATTGCTAGGATAGAGTTTTGAGGGAATGCTAGCTTTAGAAGATGGGAAAATAGGGCAAGGAAGGCAGGGAGCAATGGAAGGAAACAAAATCAGAAGTAAGTAATATAATGTGAATCAAAGAACACCTGGCATCAGAGAAGAGATAGCGGTAGATAAACAAGGGGAAAAATCCTTATAGCAGAAAATAGTTTTAATAAGAGTTGGATAAGGAACATGGTCGTCAGTATCCTATCAATTTAGGGTGAGTAGTTTAATTCACCAGTTCCATGTTATGGTGATGTTTTAGATTTGGAGAGAATAGGAAAGAGAAGGAAAATGACAGTGGTTATAGTGAAGATGTGGAAAAAAGAGCAAACAATCATATAATCACTATCCCATTGAATACTTGTCATCTCATCCTCTCACTTTCCCCACCCCCTCCTCCTCTTCTTTCACATTTACTCAGCACCTAGAATGCTCTAGACATTTTACCTATATGCAGCATCCAATTTTTTTCTTCACAATTCAAGGAGGCAAATGTTAACCTCATTTTAAATCAAAGAAAGTCTCAGAGAGGTCATGGGTCTTGCCAGTGGTCATACATTTAATACGTGGTAGGCTTATTTTCAAAATTAGAACCACCTGTCCCTGTGCTTATCATTATTTTTACAATATGAAACACTGTACTGACACCTAATACTTATTCGTCAGGCAGTTGGAGAAGAGATGAATACAGTGTGACAAAGAATACTGCATAAGAGGAATTCATTCTGTTTCAGTGCTAGCCTCACTATAAAATAGAATGTGACCTCTTAATAAAACTTGCTTCTATCAGCTCTGAAAATAATCATCACAGGGTAATATTTTCCTTAAAGAAATCTGCAGTGTAAATATCTTACTTGTAAGGTCATTACAATAGAGTATCTTTATCAAGTCAACATTACTGATTTTACCCCAAGAAAATGGGCGACACAATTCTAGATGTTTTATGATGTGCCATGTTCATTGCTCAGCTTGCAGTATATAAATCAAGATATTTAGTTACTCATAATGTGATCATGGTAGATTATTGTGAAGTCAATGACATAAAAAGTTCAGGCCAGAAAACAAAGTGCTACCCTGTACAAATAAGGAATGATGGCCCTTTGACCAATGCTCCCTTCCAAAGAAAAAAACAAAAGCATCCCTATTCATTTTCACTGAAAAATTAAGTTAAAACTGAGAAAAATTGAAACTTTGGTCTGTTCTTGAAATGTCTGTTTTAAATGGGAAGTGATCCCCCCCGCTTTTTTTTGTATCTCTGCCAAGACAAATAATATTGTTGTTCATGAACTTTTGTTACACTGTTTAGAAAGCTTATCTATCATGTAACATTCAGTAATAATTTTATATGACTTGTGTATCAAATAAAGTAGAATTATAAAGTTATTGGATAAATTTCTTAACCATTTTTGAAAACTTATAATTCAGCCAGTAAACAGATCGTCTCATTTTTCCATTTCTATTTCTTTTTAGAAAGTTTTTTTCAGTTTTATTTAGTACTATATATTACTTCCCCTGGACTACTTGGGAATTATTGTATGTAATTTATAGAAACTCACACTTACTAGGACAAATGAAATACATCGTATTGTACTTATGGCACAATCATAAAATAATAACCTGAAATAATAGTTGATTTATTTGACTTGAGATAAATTTGAAATTAACAGAGATACAGAGAAATTGCATGTTTAAATAAGAAAGCCAGTACTCTAAAATATACCAATTAGTCAAGTTGCGTGCAGAACACTGCATTTGCTTACAGAAATAAAATAATCTCCATACTTACCTTCGTATATGCCAATCATGTATGAAAAGTGACATGGCTATGATGTTGAAAACTATGAAGTCTCCTAGGTCTTTAATCTTATTATTTTCTAAAATTAATGAACGTATGCAGACAGTTTTGAAAAACAATTGAGACAGGATTTTGCTGTGTTTTTCCCAGGCTATTCTCAAACTCCAAGGCAAAAGTGACCCTGTAGCCTCTACTTTTTGAGTATTGAGACTGCAGGCATGAGCTATCATTCTGTTCCAATCTTATTTTTGTGATCACTTCCTAACATTTTCAAAGTTGGATTTTAATGCCTTTGTTTCTTCTATTCGATATTACTTAACTAAGAATAAGCGTCTTTTGAGGAAACTTCATAGTATAAGCTAAGCTGCTTCAGGGGAGTTTCTTCAGCAGAAAGGTAAAGTAATTCTTGCGAATTGCTGAAAAGGAAGAATTCTACATTACTTTACAACTGTTTGTGATGGATTTTAAGGGAAACATTGGAAGTCAAGTGAAAGCAATTTTTTAAACCAGTATTTTGTCATATATGATGGAAAGATGAAAAATATAAAGAAAGTCCAATAATTATGGCATATTTAAAATATCAAGGAAGGAGAAAACTCTGTCCTTGAGTAATACATCCTAAATTCCCACGACATAAGAAAGCTCTACTTGGCAAAAAATTGAGGTGAAAATTTTAGAATTTGCTAAATGATGTTTATTTTATCTTTAGTTCACAGTATTCTAAATAACCACATGGATAACCTCTGTAATCAACCAACTTATGTACTCAATAAAATCACTTTTAAAGAGTTTATGTAAGCATATTTTATCTCTAATATCTGCAATTAATTAGCATAGTGTTCAGCACAGGCAGAGTCACTGGATCATTACCTGGGTCCACAAAAAAAGGAGTATCTAGTTCTGAAAAAGTAAAACCAAATTGTAAGATGAACACAGTGATATTACAGTTATTGGTTAGTGAGTCAAAACCATTACTATATCAAGCCATGTTATATGTAGAAATAAATTTGAAAGTAGATGATTTTTCTCAGCTGTCATAAATTACTTGAAGATCATTTCATTAGACACTGGGATTCAATTCATGGTACTAGCCTACCGATCTGAAATATTTATCTTGCTTTTTGTTTGGAAAAGATTCAGTCCCATAGAGCTTTTAAGAGAAAAGAGATTTGAAGTATAAAATAAATGACTCATAAAAATTTAAAAGCAATTGGAATTTTACTTGAAAGTATTTTAGTTTTGATATAGGCTAGAATGATTATTTCCTTGGGATGAGAGTCAAGGTTAAATTTAGTAATTAGTTATGGGAATTCCTCAGACTTCAGTTTTCCAAATCTGAAAAACTAGTTAAAATTTCTAAAATTCTATTTACTTTAAAATACAATAAAGGATTTGGTTATACTTTCATGTAGCGTCATCAGTGTTGGACATTGATGATGCAAATACTATCACTGTTTCACCAGAAACATAATCTAGAGGTTTTATTAGATTTATTCCAGGTCTTAGAAATGATATATTTTTTACACATGTGAAGAATGCTTTAAAAATACTGGTAGTCTAGGACTTTTGACCTCTCAGTTTGTGAGTTCTTCTCCAAGAAGAGAAAATACTCTTCCAAGTAAGATTCCTAGAACAGCATCAACTGAAGTTACCTTCTTTAAAAGATACAATAATGCTTTCAAAGATAAAATAAATATTTTCTCTGTTCTTTGTTGACATTGAATACTTCTCTGAAAGTATAACATGAATATTTTATCTCAGCTGCCACATGTGACAAATCTCAGAAAGCCAACACTCAAACACAACTTTGATTTTCTATAGTGAGTATTTACTTCCTTTCATGAAGTAGGTAATCACTATATGCTATTGAATGAATGATGCTAATATGAGCAAATAGTTGTTAACGTGTATCACGAGAGAAGACCCGTAGCGTACTATTATCCTTAAACTGATACCTATTGATTCACTTTGTCTACTCATATGAACTGCAGTTTAAAACATGTTGAAAATTTGGAAATAGTGTTGAGAAGAATTACTTCTGCTTTGAAGGAATAAACCTCAAGTGAGAGACTCAAAGTAGTGGTCTTACTCACCGAAGTAAATACAAGTAAGTCATTTTAAAAAATAAAGAGAACCTACACTTGATTATGTATGGAAGTAAGTGTTTGACCTTCCTTTATAAGATGGACAAAGTTAAAATTTGATTTATATTAAACATTTTTGGAAATATGAGTTTCATATTCCACATTAACTCAGCATGAAAATGGTATTAATATCAATGCACTTTTAGTTTACAGCATGCTTTTATATACATTATTGCACTTGTTTTCATTTAATTCTCACAGATATCCAGAGCTCCAGACAAATTAAATATCCTTATTTTCATTTCAGCAAAAATAAATCTGTAGCTCAGAGAAATTTATCATCTTTCTCAGAAACCCATGATTATCAAGTAGCAGTTGGACCCAGAATCAGGTTGTCTTGCTTCTCTCATGGTGTCCTTTGGACTACCTTGCTTGAGAGGTAGGAATCAAGTCACTTGTCCTAAAATTCTAAATTCTCAGATAACATGTAATACATCCTTCACACACAATTCACTAGTACTATGTATCAGAATTGGACTTCTGGATTATATCTGGTTAGTATTGACCAAATATCTGAATAACACATTAAGGGCAAAAAGTAAATTTAAAGCCCTAATGATTCAGCTCCTTAATCTGAATCCACTTTACTTGATTTTGAATTTTCAAGAAGAAAATTATAACAGTCCACATTGCTGTGCTGATGGGTTATTTCCCTTCTTCTGCCTTTAAATTTGTCAGAGAGAGTCACTTTCTGTCACTACTATGCCTCCTTACTTCAAAAAGAGGCAGCAGCCCATTGAGAGATGTGGCCTGGCTGCACAGCATGAGCTGTCCGAGCTTGCTGGAAGCAGCAGCTCAGGCACAAAGACAAACTGAGAATTTCAATTGTCAGCAGGAGCCCCCAAATGGAATTAACAAGAAGCAGATAAAAACTATAAACTATAATTATATTCTGTCAAAAGAATCTGTAGCAAAAGACTTTTCCTGAAGTTACCATCAAAAGGGAAAGAAATGGCTAAAAGTATAATTTTCTTCTGTATTATTTTTTGCCACTTTAGTGATTAGGAGAATTTAAGTGAGTGCACAAGAAAATTACCTACTGGGTCAATGAAAACTAACTGTATCCTCAAAGGACAGGCAATGTAGATGGATTTTCTCCAGTTCTAATTATGAAATAATCCTTATGGGCAATCTTACTGAAATAACTCACATAAGAAAAAAAAAAAACTCAGTGGATATTTGTACAACCTTTCCAATGTACAAAACATTGACTGTGTGTTTCAGTCCTGTCTCTGGGGTTTTCAGTGTAGTGAAACATGAACATAATACACATCTGTAACAAACTGTAGACAATGAAAATCATCATTAGAGAAGTACAAAAAGAAAGGAGCTGAATCAGAAGCAAGAGAGATGATGTCTTACTTAAAGAAATCAGAGAGAACTTAGTAGAGAAACTGATTTTGGTTAGATTTGAAAAATCACATAGTTTTAAATATGTGCAAATGGTTGAGGCATTATTAAAAATTATAGTTCATGGCAATTAAACTGGTTTATCAATTTGATTTGCTTGTGAACGCCTAGAGGATTAATAAAACACGCTTGTGGAAACAGCGAGATGGGGGCATGAGCTTGGGTATTATATGTGGTCTCTAGTCCTGAACATCTTTTCTCCACCATGTCCTTCTTGCGTGATATTACTGTGTGGGAGCCAGCCAGTTATGGGTGGAAACTTAAGGCTCTTGAGCTGGGAATAAAATGTTCAGTGCTGCACTGTGAAGATTAATCTGTGAGTGAATCATAAAGTGTGCTAGAGAAGAGACGAAGATGCGAGGAGGGTTACAGTTAAGAGGTTACCTAGTAAAACTGATAGTGCAGCTGTGACTTAGCAAAGGAAGCAGAAGTAGAGATGAATGAATGAGTAAAACACGCTGTTGATCCACTCAGTTTGTGTTACAGACCTTGTGGTCTGAGGTTTTGAAATAATATTGGTAAGAAAAATAAAAATGGTCCTCTCCATATCACTTATAGTACATAAGAAAGAAAATTTTAAGAAAAGATTGTACTTACATAATTTGTAGCAGAAAATGAAACCTATGAAGGAAATACACATGAAGCAATGAGAGTAAGTAGTGGAAGACCTGACCCAGGCCTAAGGAGATGAGGAAAGTTTTCCTGAGAAATTAACATTTGATATGAAGTCAGGATTTAAAAAAAAAAATTAAACATAGAAAAGGAGGTAGTAAAATGGCATTCTAGATAGAAGGACCAGCATGTTCAGATGCCTTAAGGGCAGAGAAAACCTGGTGTCAAATTCAAGCAACTGAAAGGAAACCAGTAGAGCTGAGGCAGAGGAATTGCGAGGAAGAGCAAAGTGAAAGAAATGAAGCCATAAATAAGGGGTGAGGCAATTCCAAGTCCTGTAGGTAAGATTGAGTCTATTTTAGCATAAGAGCAGTGAGTTTGAAACAGGAGAGATCATTGTTGTTTGAACAGGTAAGTCTGGCAGACATGTGAAGAATGATCTTGAGATCAAGAAAGAGGGCATAATAGTATTCAAGGTATGAGGTGATAGTAGCTTGAACCAAGTTGGTTGCAAGGAGGAGAGAAGTGTACAAGTTTCATTGATAGAATAGATGTGGAGTTAGAGAAATTTCTTTGGAATGTCTATTGATTTATGACAACATTCAAAAACTCAGGGAGAAAACTATGGCTTTAGTTTTCAGAGAATTGAACTTAAATTGCCTTTAAGACATCTAAGTGGAAAAGTCTGGTAGGGAGCTGGATATACAGTTCTAGAGTTGGAGATGGTTTGCAAACCTCAGATGGGTAATTCAGGGACCAGGTAAAATGTACTAGGCAGATCTATGTTAAATGTAGAAAGGATGAAGAGAAGAGGGACTAAGTGTGGTATTCAAAGATATCAATATTTAATAGTCAACCATGGATGACTAGGTTAGGAAAGAAGATAGAAAGGACGAGTCAGAGACTTCTGAGGGGAAATTAAATGAGTGACATTGTGAAAAGACAGAGAATGTTTCAAAAAGGTAGGACCATTTCATGGTGCTAAGTACTGTTGTGGTCAGGTACTGAGCGTTCACACAGAAGGAGCACTGAAAATATTCACTGGGTTTATCTTCACAGAAAGTGTGAAGGAGATGAAATAGGGCAGTAACCACAAAAAGAAATGGAATAGAGATTTTTAAATATAGAGTTACCTCCTTCAGAAGATCATTTGAGTCACTTTGTGACAAATGTTAAATGTACTATAGTGTCTGAACAGAAATAGAAAAGTGCAATCTTGTAAAAGCAAAGTAAGCAAATGGTCTATCCACAAGGCACACGTTAGTATAACTGAAGATTAAATTTTTTCAGGATTCCTTGGAAGCTCAGGCAAATAGGAAAAACCTGTGGGTCATAAAAGCCTCACTGTCAAAACCAATAATAAAAGTTTCAAAGAATGAATAGCTAATTTCAATGAGTGATTTCTATTGTACACATAATATTGCATTTAGTTCTCATGAAGCAGTCATTTCTATAACTTTGGTTTCTCAAATGAGGACAGTTGGTCTAGAGGGTAAATCACAAAGTTTGCCAAGGTAATAAGTGGATAAAGGATGCTTAGGATAAACTTAGGCACTTTGACTCAAGGCTTACACTGTTTCTAGTTATGTTGCATTGTCTTCATTTGTTCTGCCTCTTTCTAGAAAATGTTCTTTCTAGCACCAAACACAAAGGAACTGGTTGCATGAGATCTTACTTCAGATACATTGTACAACACAATGGAGAATGTCTATATGATTTAACCAGCTGCGTTGGCCATTGGTTTTTTGCTTTTGTTTTTTTTTTAAACATCAGTGAATGTCCACATAGGTAGGAAACTTTTGAACTATTTTCTGGTTCGTGCCTGACCGTATAGTAACAGCTATAGCACTCCTCTGTTCTATGAAAAGTGTTTGTCCGTGTTCTGCTTACACCTTGACTTTAAAGTCCTCATTCATTTTGCAGGATTTATATCCTGTTCTATAAAATGCTTCCCCTCTACTGAGTATCTTAGAATTATCTACTTGTTGAGGTGATCAAGATGTCTTTCTTTTTCTTTCTTTCTTCCTTCCTTCCTTCCTTCCTTTCCTTTTCTTTTTTCTTTTTTACAGTATACTAATATATACTCATTACATAAAATGTGGGAAATTTATAAAAATTTAGTAAAAAGTCAAAGGTACTTAAATTTTTAACTCCTTTATAATGGCTGATACAATTAAACATCTTTACTGTTTTATAGATCTACATACATTTAACAAATATCTTTTGATTTAGGTTCTGTATTATTGCTTTGTATTAATATTTATGCAATGAAACAGTAGCATAGATAACACTTTAAGTTCCTTTCTTAGCTTATATATTTTAATTGATTTCCAGTAGCATTAAACGTTTATCTATCAGATATTTTGAAATGAGTGAGTAGTATTTCACTGAAAGGTGAACATTTCATTCACACAGTTCTACACTGTTGGGAACCAGATTTTCTTCTCGGTTTTCACGATTAAGGATAATGCTGCTCTGGGTAACACTGGACATAAATTTCTATGCAGAAGTATGATTTTTTTTTTGGTTAGAAGACTTCCTAGAAGTTGAATTATTATAATGATAGTAGTCTGTTTACTTTGAAATAATAGAAATCCTAGTAGTCTTTTTACTTAGTGAAATGAGCTTATCTCCAGGGTACTACATTATAGAATTAATGTAATTGTCTATTGAAAGTATTGCAGTGCTTTGCACTAAGTAGTTGCTTAGTAAATGATGATGCTGATGGTGATCATTCTACATTAACAAATTATTATTGAGTTTAGTTCTTGGGGTATTATAATCAAATTTAGAGTAATATTTTGAAATAACAATTTTATTACCTCATTTTCTTATTCAATTTCTTTATTTTTAAATTTTATTTTAAAGAGAATAAAACCAAACGAAATGTAACAGAATAAAGTCAATCAAAATAAAAGAATGAGACCAGTATTGGACTTTAAAACAAGATAATAGGAAGTCAACAATGGGTATCACAATGCCTCATGTTATCTTCAGAATAGTTGCCCATACCGTAAGGCATAATAAAATCAAACAAAACAAAACAGAATAAAACCAATCAAAACAAAACAATGAAAGCAATACAGGATTTCAAAACAAGATAATAGGAAATCAACAATGATGACTATATCTTGTCATTTTCAAAATAGCTGCCCATACTATCAGACATAATAGAATCTAACAAAACAAAGCAGAATAAAGCCAAACAAAATCATAAAAATGATACAGAACTTCAAAACAAGATAACGGAAGATTAACAATGGCTGCCACCTTCCCTTTTTAGACATTTCCTCCCCTTTCACCTTCACAATATCTATTGTACATTTTGGATCCCACTAACTCCTTCACTATTTTGGGTCCCACTAACTCCTTCACTATTTTATACTCGGAAGACAACACGATGCTTACCCGTGTGAGTCCAAACCATTTCACTCATGAGCATGATCTCAGATTGCATCTATCTACATAGAAGAGCCTTGAGGTTATCCTTCTTTATAGCTGAGTAGCTTTCCATTGCATAAAAATACCATGTCTTTCTTATTCATTCCATGGTTGATAGGCAAGCTATCCCTGCTTTTTTCTGGGCCCCCATCACATAGAGCATTGTCTTGTCTCCTCCAACCTTCAGTCCACAAATTTTCTTTTGAGTCAAATGTGTTTCTTGTATACAGCATATTGATAGAGCCTGTCTCCTGATCCACTCTGCTCATGTTTCTTTTTATTGGTGAGTTGAGGCCATCTGCATTAACAGCTATAATCAACATGCCTGGCTCATCTCTATCATGCTATCCTACCATTGGTCTCCCACTTTCCCCCTCCATTCTATTGCCTGCCCTGCTATGCTATGCCCCTCTGATGCTGTTCCTGGAACTGGGGTCATCTTTATCTCTCTCTAGAGTAATCTTCAGCACTCTTTGTAGGGTTGGTTTGGTGGTCATGAATTCCTTAAGTTGTTCTTTATCTTGAAAGTACCTTATTTCTCCATTAATTTTGAAAGATAGCTTTGCAGGGTGCATCAATCTGGGTTGGAAGTTGTTTTCTTTCAGGACTTGAGACTCTTCGCTCCAAGTTCTCCTTGACTTGATGGTTTGTGCTGAGAAGTCTGTCATGATTCTGATGGGTTTTCCTTTCTAGGTGATCTGTTTCTTTTCTCTAACAGCCTTTAATAATCTGTTCTTGTGCTGAATTTCTGGGATCTTGATTATTATATGGTTAGTTGTAGATCTATTTTGTTTATGGCTAGTTGGATTACTGATTGCCTCACTTATCTGTATGTCAGGTCCTTTCCCCTTGCTTGGAAAGTTTTCTGCTTTATTTCTTTAAATAGTCTTTTTGTGTCATTTGTGTTGACCCCTGCTTTTTCACTAACACCTATTATTCTTAAATTATTTTTCTTTGCATTATCTTGCAATTGTTGAATTGTAATTTCCAGGTTCCTTGTTATTTTTAAGAGATCTTTCCTTTTGTTATTGCTAGCTGCAATTTTGTCTTCGAGATCTGAAGGTCTGTCTTCAGTTTCTTTCAAGCAGTTTTGGCAGCTTTCAATGGAGTTTTTAATTTCCTGGATATCTCTTTGAAGCTGTTTCATGCATTGTAGTTCTTTCTTGTATTGTTCATTCAAGGTTTTCATCATTTTCAGTGCTTCTCTTTTTTATCTATGTCTTCTTTAGATATGCTAAGCAATTCTTTCATTATGTTTGTCATTTGTTCTTTTACCTGAGATATGATTTCTGACCTGATTACTTTTACAGCCTCATGAAATTGTTTCTTTACTTCAGTTGCTATTCTTTCAGAAATTTCAGGTTTTTGACTTCCAATTTTTTCCATTTCTATGTCTCCTAGGCTCCTTCTGTGTGGACTGCAGGTCTGAGATTGCCTTTTGCTTCTTCATCTTGACATTTTACTGGGTTCCTCTGTGCCAGCTGGTTGTGGGTCCCAGGTGCTTTCCATGTTAGCTGTCCATCTGCAGTATAGGGAAATGGATCAGGCACCTGGTTTTCTCCTATCCCAGGGAGGTGTTAGGGTGCAGGGCTGGCTTCTCCTAAGACACTCAACTACACTGAGGCTCCCCTAATGGCAGCAGGTGCACTGTAGCTTGGCTGGCTGGCTCTCCTCACTGGCACTGGTTACAGGTCCCTGATGGTGGCTGGTGAGTCCATAGGGGTGTCTATGTTCCATTTCTTTTGGTATTTGCAGTTCTGTTGCATCCCAGAAATCTGCTTGATTGGTCCTGATCTTGCGTTTCAGATGTGGGGGCTGAGACTGGTCTTATGTTATGGAGCTCTCCAGAGTCCAACTACTGACTCCTTGCTGCTGCTTCAGATGCTTCCACATTACTGGCCTCACTGATTACTCCACCCTCCAGAGGTGTGTGGGCGTCTGTGTACTGGGCTGTTGTCCTGGGTCTTGGAGTTTCCATCAGTCTTACATTCTTACAGCTGTCCCACCCTCTGGGAGGGAATGGATGAGGCCTGAATCACAAACTCACTGACTTCAAGCCAGCCCACCCCCTGAGATGGAATGGAGGGGTGCAGAGCATGGACTCATTCTTCTCCAGCTGGGTCAACCTCTGTAATGGAATGCAATTTCTTTACTCTATGTGGTATTATTATTTGATAATAAGAGCAAGAAATACATTTTAGAGTTTTTAAATTTGGTGGGTACTGAAGAAAACATTTTTGTGTGTGCAGCACATCTTATACTTCATATGCATTGTTACTATACCCATTTTACCAATGAAGGAATTGAAACTGAAAGCTATTACATGATATGTTCAATTTTACATCAATTATATGTGGCAAAGTCTAGTTTCAAAGAAGACACTTTAATTCCAGGGCCTGCCCATTTCACCACTGCTGTAAAAGAGAAGGCAAACAATATGAACCTGTTTTGTTTTTGTTTTTGGTAATTAAACTTCATGTTGACTTAAAAATGGCTACAATTTATCTGCAATATGTCAAAGAATAATTATTTTGTATGTTTTCCTTTGCCTGTTCCTTTTTAAAAAAGCATTATAAGTTCTTCTTCCACTATTTCTATTAAAATGTATTCTTATGACTGAATCTCATAAATTATCTATTTAAAGTTCCAGGTGTTTGTAATTATATTTGGACACAATATAGCATTTTAATATACTCATGTAAGTTTTTAAATGGCACTTTAAAACTTCATAAGCTGTTGGGATAAAAATATCTGGGGCGCAGAGGAGCCCTTTCCAAAGGACAATAGGTGGGCAGCCACACACTGTCTCCCTCTTCAAGTTACCAGCCTTTAACCTTGGGCTGTTATTTCTCTCTTTTTCTTTCCCCTTATTTCTTCCCTCAGCTATTTCTTAAAAGCAATTTGGAGGAAGTGTTTTTAAGAAAGTAATAAAATGAATGCGTCAATGCTTTTGGAAGCAAGCAAAATGATTAAAACTTGATGTTTATATTCATTACTATCTAGTCTTTCAAGTTTTTGACCTTAGCTTCAGGACCTTTGATCCTCAGGAAAAGCATTGTGCTATGGTGGTTCAAGTTAGGAATAATGAGGAAAGACAACCGTGGAAGGATGAGAGTGAGACAGGTACAAGTATTAGCAATTGTCATTGTGTGCTTGCTTTTACCTTCTGTGCTGGCATGTGGTACTTCATATGTAGAGAGTCTTTAATGGAATGATTTCCTTGAATCAATGGAAAATGTTTAAGAAAATGATGGATACACAGATTTTTTTTTACCTCCTGCCAGCTGTGAAACTGATTGATTTTAAAGTTTTTGCCACAGTTTTTATTTTGAGGAGGGAAGAATAAGTATAGGAGTGGAAATTATTCAAGGACATCATCTTTCTTGATTTTTCTCATTTCCTTCCTCAATTGGGTGAAGAATCGTACTGTGAGGTTGGAAGACAGGCAAGTAAATGCATTTATACTTGCTGACATTACGTGCATTATCCCTGGTAATATCAAGAAACACCCAAAGACCATCCGAATCAGCTTTGACTTCTAGTGTAGCTATCTGCTGAACAGAATGAATAACATAAGAAGCTTGACTGGACAGAGAGGCAAGTTTAGACCATATAAACATTGACAATAAAATTTTTCTACAAAAATGATAGGCACGCTACCAGTTTACTGTTCGTGCTGTGCAATTACATAAAATGCATTAATGATTCACTATTCATGGGCTACTTTTGAGGAGCTCAGGATTTAGCCAACTGAGCCAACTGGCCCAAGCTAGCTGCTAATTTTTCAATGAAGAAAGGTCATTATTAAAGATGGGCAGGATTAAACTGTTGCTTCTGTTCATTACCAGGTTCTCATGTTCCATTTAGAGTCTTAGTTTTGTACATTAGTCCTCAAAATGTGTTTGGAAGAGCTAAGGTGAAAAACTGTTCTTTCCTTCATAATGGATGAACCAAGAGAAAGTAAAATTCGTTTGTTTCTAATTCTATGTTTATATACATGGAATTCTATGTTTATAATTGTGGAAAACTGTGCTTACTTCTGAAAAATTTGAATCAAAATGAGGGAAATGAGGCATCTCTAAAATGCATGTGAAATATGATCAAAATACAGTGTTTAATTTTTAAAATTTTATGGTAACAAATACATTGCTGCTTATGAAAGAGGATTCCTAGTACTGCTTCAGAAGGTAGCAAAAATGATGCGTCAAGAGTGTTCCAAGTGAAGGGGAGTATTTTGAAGAGGATTGATAACTATATGTCTTTTATTTTAATATTTTTCAGTTTAAATATTCACTGTCTAGTTTGATCACACCTGTACAGCAAAGCTTGCTTTTATAACCTATATAGGTGATCAGGTAGTTTAGGTTTCAGTTTGTGAGGTTTATCTCATACACTCTGCTTCAAACCTGTACTTAAAACCACCCTAAAGAAGCACTTGATTCTTAATCTCATTATCAGAGTGGATGAAGGGTTGACGATCAGGTTACACAAACTTGTGATGTCAAACGCAAAACCTAGAGATTGGGAAACTTTTCAGTCCTCTGAGATATCCTTGTTGGTTGGCCTTGGAAAATTTATGAGGAATTAAGAAGTTTGAGGAAACTTAGCTTCACCAACAAGGTATTAGTATACAAAAAGATCATAGTGCAAATGGACAGAGAATAGAGAATGGTGTAAAACAGATCCCCCAAATTCTACTAGGCAGTTTGATGACCAAAAAGAGACTTGACCCTTGGATGTGTCCCAGACTGGACATGAGGAAATGTGTTTGTAAATTCTTGCCAAGGAAAGGCAAGAGAAGCGAGCCATCTGGTGTGGGAGGTACATGCCGGTTAGCTCTATCAGAAAGCAGGTGGCTGAACGGCAGGAGGTTTCCAGGCTGAAAACTGGAGAAAGTGCAGACTTCATTGATATGATGGACACTGGGACGTTGGCAGCTGAGACAGAAGCTCACTGAACTAAGAGGAAGAATTTCAGAAGCAGAAACTGCCCCCTTCGCTCTGTTTTCACTTTTGCTAGTGTTCAATTTTGTTCTGGAAGCATTTGTCGAGTGCTTACCATGTGGAAGACGCTGTGTCTTGGGAAATAATTAAGAAGACATGTCATAGAAGAGAAGGAAGAAAAATACCTTAGGGAAGAAACTCTTATAATGGGCATGATACCTCATAAGTCCCTCTTTGCCTGCAAAACTGGCATTTGCAGTGTAGCATCCTTTTGAAGCTATATCCCTTCTCTTTCAGGAAGCAGCAGTGTAAACAAGCAACTCGAACCAAACCGAAACTTAGGGATTTTTTTGTTTTGTTTATAGAAAGTATTGTATTCACTATATTTTAAACTCACATATTCTTTCAAATACGAATTATCTCTGTCTCTGGCTCATCCCCTACATGTCTCCTTATTAAATGTAATCTACTTTGTCCATTTAAACTTTTCTTACTGTGGGCTTGTGAAAGGGATGGTTAGAAAAAAACAAACACAGAAAAGTATGAAAAATGTATAATTTTATATAAACATAGAAAATTAATTGATACGGAAATACCTTTGTTTATTGAATAATTAAATCAAAGTTTGGAGAAGTAAATGTCTTACCCAAGGTCAAACAACTCATTAGAATTAAACTTGAGGAAAAAACAATTCACATGTCTTTTAATCTGAAGGTTATAAAAATGACACTGAATTACTTCTTCAATATGAGAACACAAATACTTTTTTTTGATACCACAGCAAATATTGACAAGGCTATGGGGAAAAGGGAACCCTTCTACACTGTTGGAAGAAAAGTAAACCGCTATAAATACTTCTTACTGGAGCATGTTGGTACACTCCATTTTCCACCTACTTTTCTTAAATACTTTATGGGAAACTCAATAATGTTCAACAATTTCCTTCTTGTTTGTATTGTAACTCTTCTACTATACCTGATTCTTCTAATAAATTAATTATTATTTTTGAAAATATGTGACTTTTAGTCAATATACACACCAATGAAGCTTTAGTTGTTAGTTTCACTTATTTATTTATTTTTAATTTGTTGTTTCCCATTCTGTGTTTAATTTTTTTTTTATTTGAGCGAAGAAAAACAAAACAAACAAAAGCTACAACAACAACAACAAAAAAACGACATATATAGTAAAAACAGCAAGCAAAGTAGACAAGCAAACAACTAGCGTAAATACACAACATTGCAGGTTTACAAAGCCGGAAGATAGAAGCTTGACAATGGTTGCAATTTGCGCATCGTTATCTTTAAAATGGTTTCTTACATTAACAGATATAGACATGCAAGATTGATCCAATCATATGAGTATTAATTGTACCCTCTCAATAACGAATACATTGAGCAGTGTTCTTTTTAGTTATCTTACATATACACAT